>CAMOHE010046063.1:0-10697 GCA_946598075.1 Artocarpus hirsutus
CTCAAAACAACTAGAATCTAAGCTTTATTTGATCAAAAACGGATTTAAATTAAGATTTTTTATTTTTCTCTATTTTTCTCTATTTTTGGGATTTTTTAAAATTTTTGTGTAAAACTTGTTTTAATGCGTTAAAAAGTAATCTACTACATTTTTCTATCAACTATGATCATTATACATGCTTGGGATTTGAGAAAATAGGTTGAAATTGAAGATTTGGGCTCGAGGGAAGCCAAAACCCATGTTTGAAAATTTTTAGAATTTTCCAATTCGGTAGGCCAAACTTGATGTTTGGCAGGCCAAATTTAAAAGTTTGGCAGGCTGGATTCATACGACTGATAGGCCAAACCTACAAAAATTCAGCCGACCAGACCTGATCTTCCAGCCGGCCTAACCAGGGCGACCGGTAGGCCGACTGGCATGGCGGAATTTTGTGATTTTTCATCCATTTTTGTTGTTTTGAACCGCGATTGAGGTTTTAACCTTATAAAATGATTTTAGAAACTTAAATTGCACACTAGGACACCATGAAATAGTTTAGCAACGTAAGATACCTTAAGCTAGATACTAATAGACTTAGTTATCATAAATTTAAGGTTGTTCATGATTCCACAGAGCTAACGTGTGGTGGACCGGGATTACGGTGAGAGACACTGGCACAAGTATCGAGGTAGGACTTCTACCATTTTTCTTTAGTAACCTGGTTTTAAAAAGATTTTGGCCTCAAAAGGATTTTTATCAAAATGTTTTCAATGAATGATTGAAAAGTGTTTTTAAATGACTGCTTTCCTAAACAATAGACTGAGGTGATTTTCATAATAAACCCCATAATGATTGTAAATGAAATTATTTGGTAAAAAGAGATTTTTATTAATTATAGAAGAATATATATATATATATATATATATATGGGCATGATGCCATATCAGAGATCTGGTCATGTAACGTGCGACTTTGGGGGCAGGTCTTGAAACCCAACTAGGCCACTACGGTGGTGTTACATATATGGTTTGCCCAGGAAAAAGAAAATGTTATTCTTTCTAGTCAACCAGTAAGCAGTTTTGGTAAGATTAATTTTATTAAATTCTATTTATTTGTTTATTTAAGTCTATTTTCTAATTACTTCCTGTATTATGAAATTTTCCTTTCAAAATTAAATGTTTTTAAATTTATAGTCCTATTGAGCCTTTCGCTCATATTTTATTTGTTTTAAAACCTTTTCCCTCTAGGTGGATTTCAGCTTACGTTTGAAGGGGAGTCCATAGATAGGACACACGACAGTAAAGGAATCAAGTAAGTTGTTTAAATTATTAAAATCAAGGCATGAAATTTTCTAACTCCCTTCTTATTTAGACTGTGGTTGTAACATAATATTGTCAGTACTATATGTATGCACAAAATATGGGTTAGTAGGACCTATTGTCGTTTCTTCTTATCTCTTTACTGTTTTTCTTGTTTGTTTAATTAACATAGTACTTGCTCTAATAAGATTTGAAATTATCGTAGTTTTTCATAATTAATTAATTTCTTAATTCATGTTTTTAATCAATTCTTCACTTAATTACTTTGCATAACCTGCCATGTTACCCCCCATACTCTAGGGTGTGACAGAATGGTATCAGAGCTCAAGGTTATGAACCTTGAGAATTGTGCACACATAGGTACGACAATGAAACACCACTAGCAGTCCAATTTGTTTTCAAAAGTGACAGAATGACACCTAGATGTCGTTTTACAGTTGACGTCGAGTTTAGAAATGATGAGGCCATGATGAAAGCCATGTTTGTTGCATTCTAGTAGATGGCAACAAAGGCAAGACCGGAGGATTTTGAGACGTTGTCGGCATGCGTACTTTAAGGAATTTTAGAGTGCATCTGTTTCAACTTTTGACGAAAATGGGGACCCACAAGTGGCTAAGTATTGAAACATTTGAATACTCTTACAATGCCAGCAGAATATCGTGTGGAATTTGTAGCATATAAGTTCGAAGGTGGTGCTAATACCTGGTGGAAGCAGGCTAAACACTTGGAAAACAATGATAACATCAGTTGGGATAGGTTCGAGGAGTTGTTCTACGATCAATACATTCCACAGGGATACAAAGACTAGAAGGTGGCTGAATTCTATGGGTTGCAGCAGGGTGACATGTCGGTTCAGGAGTACAAGGCGAAGTTTAATGAACTGGCTAGGTTCGCTCCATCTACTATGGCATCAGAGCGTGAGTAGTGTATCAAATTCTAAGACGGACTTAAGGCTTCTATTCGACAACAGGTGGTTGCCCTGTAACTCAAGAATTTTGGAGAGCTTGTGTCAGCAACTATATTTGTGGAGAATGACTATTTGCAATACTGTGAGGATCGAGCCAAGACGTCAGGAGGACCACAGAGGAGCGGCAGGAGGAGTACCAGTAGTCAACCTACTCCAGGAAAAAATAAACAAGGTAACGTGTACAACGGTAGCAGTAGTTCATCAAGCAACAGGCGCAGTAATCCTTACAACTCTCACTGCCATTATTGTCAGTAGCCGAGACACATCAAGAGGAACTATCTGATCAGGAATGCTCGCCTAGGACTTCAGGCCAGAGGAGGAGCCAGTCGTCATCCTCAACCTCAGACTTTACCTCAGCCTCAATAATTCCCTTAGCTTTAGTTCCATCAGTTCTCTCTCCAGCAACTACCATACCCAGCACAAGGATACCAACCATAGAATTTCCAACGTAATGCCCCTTAGTATCGAGCCCGCGTACAACTAGTGTGCAGTCATCTCCATTGCAGCAGTATCCTCCAACTAACCTAGGACCTAGCAATGTTGGTAGAGGTAAAAGGAAAGCTTTAGTGCAGGTTCACACCATACAGCAGGGAGTTCGGATGCCCAGACTAGTAATGCGATTGTTTATGGTACAATTCTAGTTTCTCAGTCTTTAGCACATGTGTTATTCGATATTGGTGCCATTCATTCTCTCATTTTAAGCTCTTTTGTACATGCTTTGAGATTAGAGATAGAACAATTTCGTGAACCCTTAGTTATAGCCTCACCCTTGGGTCAGGTATGTGTGAAATGTATTTGTAAAGCTTGTAAAATAAAGATTGGGGATGATATTTTGAAAACTGATTTGATTGTAATCCCCATGAGTTCATATGATGTAATTCTAGGGATAGACTAGTTGTCCAGATACAATATAGTTGTAGACTATCAACTTAGGAAAGTGACCTTAGTATTTGATAGTGGGACGACGATCACTTACCAAGGTGGTAGTGATCGGCTAATGAGTGAACGTCTCGTAAAGACATTTCTTGGAAGGCGGAAGAACTTAGCTTGCTATGCCTTCCTCCTAAATCTAGAAGGAAAGCCCAATGCCTCGAGAAGAAATGTAGCGATCCTAGTGGTAGAAAAATTTGAAGATGTCTTCCCTGACAAATTGCTAGGATTACCACCGCATCGGGAGATCGAATTTGGTATTTAGTTGCTTCCAGGAACAGCACCAATTTTTGTAGCACCTTATCGGATGGCACCGACAGAAATGAAAGAATTAAGAAAGCAGCTTTAGGAGCTTGCTGATAAGGGATACATCCGAAATAGTACATCACCATAAGGAGCACCGGCTTTGTTCGCTAAGAAGCATGACGGAACTCTCAGGTTGTGCATAGATTATCAACAATTGAATCGGGTCACCGTGAAGAACAAGTATCCTCTGCCCAGGATCGATGAACTGTTTGATCAGTTTGGAGGTTTATGGTATTTCTCAAAGATAGATTTACGGTCGGGAAACCATCAGCTTAGGATCAAAGAAGAAGACATCCCCAAAACAGCTTTCAGGACCCAATATGGACATTTTGAGTTTCTAGTGATGCCGTTTGAACTAATAAATGCTTCGGTAGCCTTTATGGACTTCATGAACAGGATATTTAGGCCCTATCTGGATTAGTTTGTAATCATGTTCATCGACGACATCTTGGTCTATTCGAAGACTTGGGAGGAACAAGAACAGCATCTCAGACTTATGCTTCAGACTCTGCGGGAACACTAATTGTACGCTAAGAAGGAAAAATGAAACTTTGGTTGATGGAAGTCAAGTTTCTTGGTCATGTCATTTCCGAGTATGGAATCTCAGTGGATCCGTCTAAGGTTGAAGCCATAGTGGAATGGGAACGACCGAGGAATGTGGCAAAAGTCTGTAATTTTTTAGGACTTGCAGGGTACAACAGAAAGTTTGTAAAGGATTTCTAGAAAATAGAAGCAACATTGACAAGATTGATCAAGAAGAATGTCAAGTTCGAGTGGGATGAAGAATGTAAACTCGCTTTTCAAGAATTGAAGAATCGGTTAACCTCAGCCCCAGTATTGATTATCCCCAACAGTGACGGGTCATTTGAGGTTTACACAGATGCGTCAGGACACGGACTTGGGTGCATATTGATGCAACACAAACGCATGGTGGTGTACGGATCGAGATAGCTATGACTTCATGAGCGAAATTATCCTGCTCATGACTTGGAGCTTGTAGGGGTGATTCACGCACTAAAGATTTAAAGATGTTATTTGTATGGGGTGACATTTTAGGTTTTCTCTGACCACAAGAGTTTGAAGTACCTGTTTACTCAAAGGGATTTGAACTTAAATTTTGGATATAAAATTGTTATCAAAGATGATATTACATTAGAAAGTGTTTTTTTTTTCTTTAAAGGTTAAAATTTGGCATTAGTATATGAATATAATATTGCCTTGCAGTTGCACTTAGCTGTTACCGTGAGATAATGTATAAAGCTTAGCAAAATGGACGTGGAGAACAAATTCTGACAAATATTTACTGTTTTCAAAGGTTGAAAACAGCTAATATTGCGCTTTCCAGTTATATTTCTGAATAAAATATTTGATCTTGAGGCTTTATTACCGTGTTCATGCACGCGGAAGACTTACTTAAAAATTACAAAAAAAAAAGAGTGTTTATGTCAGTGTTCAAAACCGAGTTATTCTTGTATGACCCGTTCAATTTCTAAACTCAGCATCGTCATTAGTCAAAAATCATATCTATATATATATATATATATCTGCAGAAATATTTCAAAATATATTCAAGTCAACTCCACTACAATTTTTTTTTTTGGTGAAGTGGTACTCCTATAAAAAGTACCCCTTATATCCGGCATTTACTAGTTCTACGACATACCTTGCCTTCAACATGCCTTTGCTCTGCTTGTGTATCAAAACAAACAAATTATTTAGAAAGGTATTTGGCACTGTTTTTTTTTTTTTTTTGCTAAAAAAGTATTTGACATTATTGTTTTTTAACTTATTACACATTTGTAATTTATCCCTTGAATTTTTAGTTTTAGCATATTGCACTCTAAACTCATAAATCTATAAAAAAAAAAATTATCCCCATTGATGGTAATTTTAATATTAGTTAATTGAAACTGACATGTAATTTTCACATGGGTCATTAATTATGAGTATAAAAGATTTTTTGTATAAATGTTAATTTAAATGTATATCAAAAAAATTAATACAAAATTTTTTATTTTAATGAAAATTTAATTAAAGATCTTAATCATAATAAATTTAGGTTAAAAGATATAAAAATAACCATTTCAATTATTCATATATAAATTACATATATTTAAATCAAAAAACTAAAATTGCTATCAATAAAAGGTGAATTGTTATGGATTTGTAAGTTCAAAATACAACTTATCAAAATTAAAAATTCAAAGAACAAATTACAAAATATGTAACAAATTTAAGAGACAACAGTACCAAATACCTCATCTAGAATGATAAAACTAATCATATTAGTGTTCCTTTTGTTCTAGCCACTGTTCTTTGTTCTTATCAATGTCTATCCAGTTGAGGACCAAAAATTGGTGAATAACAAAGATCTTGTGTTACTATCATCGCTGCGCACGAGTACTCGAGACCCTCCTTCTGCAGCACACCCGTGTATCCCTCCATTGGTCAACGAAAGGACTTACGCGGGACACGCCGCTATGGCTCTTACTCGCGCAGAAACTGAACCTCAAGCTTTGCTCTCGGCGTAGCATCTACCCTGCGGGAAAAATGGAGGTAAAGAAACAGGAGCAGACGCATTAATAATTCTTCTGTTTTGTTTTTAATTTATCTGTTGATGATGTATAAATCTTTGTACGAGATGTATCATCCCAAAATATGTACAAATCAAATGTACGATGCATGTAACACCCCGAAGTTAATTAAGTGTAATTAGAATGCTAAATGGTGAATTAGTATGCCATGATGAGTGTTTTGAACTTAATTTGATTATTTTGTGAAAATTTAGTAACCTTGCATTGTTTTACTCTTTTAATGATTTTTAACTGTTCTAAGTTGTTTTTAATTGTTAATTTAAGTTTTAACAAAAGTAATTTGATTTGAAAATACTGTGCAGTTGCACACAGTTTTATGCAACTACTTTTCTCTCTTTTCTTCTATTTATTTCACTTTTCCTCTCTCTCTCTTCATTTTTCTCTCGTGCAACACACACACTCTCTCTCTCTCGGGTTCTTTCTCTCTCTCATCCTTACTCCAAAATCTTTGAAACAAATTTCATTTTCAAGCTTCGGGCTAGGAGATCGAAGGCTCAGGAACAAGATTCAACAACAAAACAACGTTTTCAAGCTTTGATTCAATGTTAGTTTTTAAAATTCAAAAGTTTTTCTATTTTTTAAAATTTTCTTGCATTTTAAAATTTTAGAGTTTCAAAGTCTAGAAAAGCATTGATCTAGCTTAGAGTAACATAGATTAACTAGGATTGAAGCTTTATTTCATCAAAAACGGATTGGAATCAAGATTTTTCATTTTTCCTCTATTTTCTCTATTTTTAGATTTTTGTAAAAATATTGTTTAAAACTTGTTTTAATCCATTAAAAAGTGTTCTATTATGATTTTCTATTGTTTATGATGATTATCCATGCCTGGGAATTGAGAAAACAGGTTAGATTTGAAGATTTAAAATTCGGGATGCCGAGACCCATGCGTGGAAAATTTTAAAATTTTTCCAGATCGGCAGGTCGAACTTCGTGTTCGACAGGCCGGATTCAAAGGATCGGTAGGCCGGATTCATCCGACCGACAGGCCGAATCTGGAGATGTTCGGCCGACCGGACCTGTTCTTCCGGCAGGCCGAACTGTGTAGTTCGGCCGGCCGAACTAGGGAAACCGGCAGGCCGACCGAGCAAGGAAAAATTTTGTGATTTTCGCCCGTTTTAACTGTTTTGGATCTTGATTTAAATTTCAACTTTATATAATGATTTTATAAACCCAAATGGCATACTAGGACACCATGAGATGATTTAGTATCATAGGATACCTCGGGTTAGATACTAATGGACTAAGTTACTATGCAATTAGGATTGTGCGTGGATCCGCGAAGCTAACGTATAGTGGACCGGGATTACGATGTGGGACACCGACACGGATATTAAGGTAGGACTTCTACCCCTCTTCTTTGGTAGCCCCATTTCCAAAATGATTTAAACCAAAAATGAATTTTTATTAAATGTTTTCAATGATAGATTGGGAAATGACTTTGTTTAAACATCTTTACAAACGGTTGTTTGAGAAATGTTCATAATGAACCCCATAATGAATATAAACGATTATATCTGGTAAAGAAGAGATTTTATGAATCAAAGAGATATATATGTATATATATATATATATATGTACATTTGAGGGCATGATGCCATATCAGAGATAGGGTCGTGTAGTGAACGACCTTGGGGCCAGGTTCTGAAACCCAACTGGGCCACTACGGTGGTGAATTACATATGGTTTGCCCAGAGAAGGAAAAATGTATTCTTTCTGGTTGACTTGTTTGAATTATTTTGTGAAGGTTATATTTTATTAAATTTCACATTTAATTATTTATTTGTTTAATTGTTCTAGCTCGTTTTCTATATATTTATTTGATTTTACGAAATTTCTTTTAAAATTGAATAATTTTCAAATATAGTCCTACTGAGCCTTTCGTTTACATTTTTATTTGTTTTAAAATCTTAACCCTAGGTGGATATCAGCATAGGATTGGAGAAGAGTCCGTTCACCGGACTTACAACCAGTAGAAGAATTTGGTCGGTTAAACTACAATTCAAGGCATGAAAGATTTTAACTTATTCTTTTATTTTGGACTGTGGTTGTATCATAATATTATCATACTATATGTGTGTGCACGATATATGGGCCAGTGGGACTCATACGCGTTCCACCCCATATTTAATTATTTTAATGTTATTTCCATTTGTTTAATTATTATGATGATTCATTTTATTTCTTTAACTTATTCTATTCAAACGATTTTCAAAGTATCACATTTTTACTTATAAATTTAATTCTAAAACCTTGTTTTTAACTAAATCTTTACTTAATTAACCTAATCAAACCACCACGTCACCTCCCGTACTCCGGGGCGTGACAGAATGGTATCAGAGCTCAAGGTTATGAACCTTGGGAATTGTGCACACATAGGTACGATATTGGAATACCATTGACAGTCCAAATCTTATTTTCAGAAGTGAGAGAATGGCACCTAGAAGTCGTTCGACAACGGATGCCGAGTTCAAAAACGATGAGGGCATGATGAGGGCTATGTTTGCTGCATTCTGGCAGATGGCAGCAAGGGCAAGACCTGATGATTTCGAGGCTAGTCGTCGGCATACGTACTTTAAGAAATTTCGACGTGCGTCAGTACCGACCTTTGATGGAACTGGGGACCCGCAAGTGACAGAATATTGGCTGGACTCGTTTGTGAAGCACTTGGATAAGCTTGGTGTGCCAGCGGAGTATCGCGTGGAATTCGCAGCATATAAGCTTGAAGGTGGCGCTAATACCTGGTGGAAACAAGTAAAGCGT
This sequence comes from Artocarpus hirsutus, assembly GCA_946598075.1. NCBI lineage: Eukaryota > Viridiplantae > Streptophyta > Magnoliopsida > Rosales > Moraceae > Artocarpus > Artocarpus hirsutus. The sequence continues at coordinate 8,859 of CAMOHE010046063.1, forward strand.
CTGGAAAGCAATGGCGATATTGATTGGGATAGATTTGAGGAGTTATTCTATGATAGGTATTTTCTGCAAGGATACAGGGACCAGAAGGTGGCAAAATTCTATAGGTTGTAGCAGGGCGACATGTCAGTTCAGGAATATGAAGTGAAGTTCAATGAATTGGCTAGGTTTGCTCCCTCAGTAGTGGCATCGGAGCGTGAAAGGTGTATCAAATTTCAGGAAGGACTTAAGACTCCTATTCGACGATGGATAGTTGCCCTACGGCTCAGGAATTTTGGAAACCTTATGTCATCAGCAATATCAGTGGAGAATGATTACGCGCAGTATTGTGAGAATTGAGCTCAGGCATCAGGAGGATCACAGAGGAGCTGCAGGAGGAGCGTCAGCAGTCGACCTACTTCGGGAAAGAGCAAACAGGGCGGCGTGAACAGCGGTAGCAGTAGTTCATCCAGCAGCGGTCGCAGCAACCCCTACAGCTTTCACTGTCATTTTTGCCAGTAGCCAGGACACATCAAGAGGAATTGCCCGATTAGGAGTGCTCGCTTAGGACTTCAGACCGGAGAAGGAGCTAGTCGTCAGCCTCAGCTTCAGACTCTACCTCAACCAAAGCAGTATCCTCAGCTTCCATTCCATCAGTTCTCTCATCAACAACTGTCATATCCAGCGCAAGGACATCAGCATCAGAGTTTTCAGCGTAACGTCCCTCAATATCGAGCGCTGAGTACAGCTAGTGTGTAGTCGCCATCATCGCAGCAGTATCGGCCAGTTAATCCAGGAACTAGTAATGTGGGCAGAGGTAAAGGAAAAGCTTTAGTGCAAATTCATACGATGACATCAGGGAGTTCAGACGCCCAAACCAATCACGCAGTTGTCGATGGTACGATCATGGTTTCTTAGTCCTTAGCACACGTGTTATTTGATACTGGTGCCACTCATTCTCTCATTTCGAGCTCTTTTGTACATGCCTTAGGATTAGAAATAGAAGAGTTTGATGAACCCTTGGTTATAACTTCACCTTTGGGACGGGTATGTGTGAATAATATATGTAAAGCTTGTAAAATAAAGGTTGGGGATGGGATTTTGAAAAGTGATTTGATTGTAATCCCCATGAGAACCTATGATGTAATCTTAGGAATGGATTGGTTATCCAGATATAGTGCAGTAGTGGACTGTCGACTTAGGAAAGTGACCCTAGTGTCTGATAAGGGGACGGTAATCACCTACCAGGGTGGTGGTGATCGGTTGATGAGTGAACGTCGTGTTAGGGCATGTCTCGGAGGGCGAAAGAACGCGGTTTGTTACGCTATCTTCGTGGATTTGGAAGAAGAGCCCAATGTTTCGAGAAGACGTGCAGTAATCCCAGTGGTAGATGAATTTGAGGATGTCTTTTCCAACGAGCTACCAGGATTACCGCCGCACTGGGAGATCGAGTTTGGTATTGAATTATTTTCAAGAACAGCACCAATTTCTATAGCACCTTACCGGATGGCGGCGACAGAGATGAAAGAACTTAGGAGGCAACTTTAGGAACTTGCTGATAAGGGATATATTCAAAATAGTACATCACCGTGGGGAGCACCGGTCTTGTTCGCTAAAAAGCATGATGGGACTCTCAGGTTGTGCATAGATTATCGACAGTTGAATCGAGTCACAGTGAAGAATAAGTATCCATTACCTAGGATCGATGAGTTATTTGACCAGTTGGGAGGTTCGCGGTACTTCTCAAAGATAGACTTAAGGTCAAGATATCATCAGCTCAGGATTAAGGAAGAGGACATTCCTAAGACAGCATTCAGGACTCGATATGGACATTTTGAGTTTTTGGTAATGTCGTTTGGATTG
>CAMOHE010046064.1:0-30298 GCA_946598075.1 Artocarpus hirsutus
GGAAAATTACTATAGTTATGCTTCAAGAAATAAATGTTATGAGTTATGTAAAGGATCATGATTTATAAATTATGATTTAGTTAAAACGTAATAATTATTATTACGTTATTATCATGTTTAAGAAATTTATGTATTTTGTTAAGTTACGAAATTAAGTTTTCGAGAAATGATTATTACATCTTTTAAAGCTGTATGTTGAGAATTTATTCTCTGTAAGAAATCATTGTTACTAAATTTAGGAAATAATTATTATTCCCTCCAAGGTTTCATGTCAAGGATTCCACAACAAGAATCCATTTAAAAAAAAAAAATTTAAAAATTTATCCTGAAATTTTGTACTTTATTAATAAGTATGTTTAAGTTTAAGATCAAGTTAAGTCAAGTGACGGCCACGTAAGTGAGGGTCGTCACAGGCAGGACCCCATATTTCATTCTTATCGCATGGAGATCCGATTCTGTGAGGACAGACTCTGGATTCTTTGTAAAAAATGATACCCCTTTGGTTGGAGAGATGAACTTTCTCCTTTTGAGTGGGTCGATGTCCTCGACTCTTCTGGAGGGTCCAGCTGGTTAATTCCTTTCTGTCCTTCGGCTGGACGTTTCACCAATCTCAGCACCAGCCGTCCTTTCGCTCGATTTGATCAGGTTTTACTGACGAATCATTTCGTCATTGCTCGACCAAGGATCGTCTCCATTGCTAGAGCTCGAAGTAGTGGCCACTGATTTCGACATCTCTCAAACACGATTGCTAAAGGAATTCTAGGGATTCTAAGATCAAAAAGGCACAGGACCCCAAAACTTAAAGAACTTTAATATAGTTCTTGGATGTTTTACAGTCGATACACAGGCAAACAACCCTGGCAGTTACTGACTTTCTTGAGAAATATGGCGTATTTGGCATCAAAATGCTCGGAATCGACAGAAGAAGAAGATTGTGCAAGGAAAATTACAAGAAAAGAAGGGAGAGTAGGAAATCTTGCCTGAAGGAATTGAAGAAACTGGGGAAGACGGGAGGAAAATCATCCTAGAAGCGCAAGAGAGACTGGAAATCTGAGGAGGAGAAAGATGGATTAAAGGAAAAGGACAGATGCTGCTATATGTACCTTCTAGACCACCGTTTCGACGGTTGAGATCGCTTCAGATCAATCTGATCCAAGGGCTAGGGTTATGCATCTTTTCGGTTTCCCGCTCAAACCAAGGCGGTGCCTTTTCAAATCCGACACATACGTCAGCGTCGTAGTGATTATTAATGAATCGCCAGTGGCATGTCGACACGTGTCGCGGGTAGTTAATTGTCGTGATTTCCCAAGGAAAAGTCATGATTCTGGCACAGGTGAAGAGACGTCCAAGCCACGCGCAGTTCTAGAATCAGATCTTCACTCCTGTAGTCTATGACATGAGACTAAGGAGTGGGGGGCTAACTGTTGGGGTACAATTCGGACATGCCCAAATTGACCATGGGCCTTGGCTGCCCAACAATGTTGATCGAGCGACTCGAACGGGTCGCATGATCGAATCGATTATTCGATTCGATAGTTGGGATTGGCTTCCCAAACTGACTATTCGATTCATTTAGGGTACCGCTCGTCCAGATCGTTTGAGGAACCACTCATCCAGATCATTGAGTATAGGACCGGAATATGAGGAAGTAGTGGATTTTGTAGCAAATCATCAACTGACATGCATCTCAGTATTACAGTTTGGACGTGCCCCAATATCGTAGCTATTCATGGAGCATCACTCCACTCTGTCCGATGGTTGATGACCACGTTTCAACTCTGTAGCTTATATATAGAAGGAAAAGGCAACTTCGAGACACACGAAAAAAGACAGAAGATACAGAAAATTCTGCTTGTTCACTTTCATCCTCATTTCCCTGTAATATTACTCTGTAAAAAGAATACCAGATAGTGAACTACAGTGAACGTAGCTCTTCATTAACAGAGCGAACCACTATAAATTTGGCGTGTTCTTTATTTTTGCTTTATTTTCCTTCATTTAATTCTAATTACGTTTGCATATTCGAGTGGACAGGTCCATCTAACGGTGATTACCACCTTTGCTCAGAATTGTCCTGTAGATTAATTTAAAAAAAAAAAAAGCGGCCTTGAAAATATTGTTAGCAAACTTTACAAACAGTGTGTCCCAGTGGCGTTTTGTTTGTTTTTTCTTTTCGTCTTCGTTATGATGTGGGGTTAGAAATTAACTACTAGACTGAGTACACTTGTGAGCTTGAGTTGGGGCATGCGTCGCCCATTCAACTTTTTAAGTCTTGTTTTTGTACTCATAAATTTTTAAAAAAATTTAGTTGTATCTTTATTTTACATAAAAAAAATTATAATTTGTACCCTTATTTAATAATTAAAACATATAATTATATTTGCATGTAATAAAAATTGTCAGTAATTTTTTACATAGTGCTCCCACTTATAAAATTTTTAGCTCTGCGACTGTCTATGACCAATAGAAAAACTAAGGGATTCTTCTGTCCCAAGAAAGAAGAAGGTAATAAAGCTAACAAAAAATATCTACGAAAGTTTTTAGAAAATGAAAGCCAAAAACGAACTTCTATCAAATTAATATCAATATTATTTTTGATAATTAACGTTTCTTATAAATGGTTATCTTTTAAATTCTAATCATAATGTTGTTTCGAATACGATACTTACATTGTTGATATAAATTTCTAATCTTAGAGCAAGTAAAATTAATTTATTAATTTTTGAAGAAATTAATAATGACAATGTGATAATCCAAAAAAATCAACAGATTAAAATAAATGTCAAAATTAAGCATATGCAATACTTAGTTTCATATGCAATACTGGACGGGTTGCATTAAATATATATATTTATTTATTTATTGTTTTACACTATTTTTGAATGTTGGCAATGAAATTGACATAGAGATCAATACTGGACATTAAATATAGGATTGCATTAAATATATATATATATATATTTTGTTGTACACTATTTTTGAATGTTGGCAATGAAATTGACATAGAGATTACGGGTCCGTTTACGAAATGGATTCGAATTAATGATTTGATTTAAGTTAATGTGATTTGAATTATGATTTGAGTTAGTGATTTGAATTGTTATCCGAATTGACGTTTGGACGTGCATTTAAGTTTTAATCTAAGTATGGAATAAAATTGAAATTTGTGTTTGGAGAGGTTATGAAAATAGTTTTTGACTTATTAACAAATCTAATAAAATCTTAATGTTAATGATCCTAAAAGATATGCAATATCGATCTTAATTTATTCTTCTAATCACTAATAACACAATGAAAAAAAAATCTCAATTAGATAACAAATGAAGAAGTTATGATTTTTTTCCTTGAATATAAGAGAGAGAATTTTAGTTTTTACTGTAGCAGAGATATCCGAGTATCAAAAGTTTAGAACGAAGTTAGAACTCTAAAAACTTAGATTCTTTATACTCAAAAGATTCAAATTTTAGGAGAAACAAACATGTATTTAAAAAATTTTTAATACTTAAATTTAAATTTAGGTCAAAAAATGTAAAAAGTTTTGGAAACAAACCCACGATATGTACAAGTCTAAGTCTAAAGTAATATTTATCCCCATTTATTTGCTTCCCTGTGGAAAAGTTATTTTCAAGATTATTTTTTGAAATCAACTGTCCAATTTTAGCGTGCATTTAATGCCTCTGTTTATGGGCCCCCTTGTAAAGATTGTGCTTTGAATTTGAGTAGTTTAAGGAAAACGATAAATGCTACTTTTAATCTAAAGCATATCCTTAACCCCCAAAAAAAAAAGAAAAAAATGCTATAAAAACAAAAGAGAAAAAGAAAAAAAATAGTAACAGAAGCTTACAAAAACTTCGGTTTCACTCTGATCGGAACAATTGCTTCAGCGAGTCCTTCTACAACCAATACCATGTTACCACAACGTGGATTACGCATTGCATCGCAGTAGAGCAAACTATATATATATATATATATATATATCTTCGAGTTGTGCTAATTTCTTGCTTTGGCCTCATAGTTCTACCTTTTTTTGGCTGAGCTTTCTTTTAAACCAAAAAAAAAAAATAGGCCATGGCAATTCCTTGTAACGGTTTTCATTGCAACGGTTTCAAAATTGAAACCAATTAAATGTGTTGCAACGGTTATTCATAAATGGCCTCTTATTTATTACCATTAAAACCAATTTTGGTAACTAAATTTGTTGCTATTTATATATCCTTGATGGGAGGAGATATAGCAGTAGAAAAAAAAAAAAACTCACAGTTCATGAGTTCAAGTTTTGGTCCCTATCACCTCTCTTATATTCAGATTATACACCATCACATTTGAGTGCTTGAGTGATAGAAGCATCGAAACTTGTAGTGCAACATTCGACAATAGCAGCTCAAGTCCATAATTACACAGTGGACAGCAATGGCTGGAGGTACCAAAATTTTCATGTTTCTGTTTTTGTTCCTTATATGCATAATGTCTTTAGCATACTAGGATCATATTAGAGATTTACATTTGGTATCAGAGCAGGTTTGTACCTTTGTCTTGCATTTTGAAATTCTGGAAATATACAGTTTTTGTAACTCACGGTTGAATTTTTCTTGAGTTTTTGGGTTTTTGATTTTAACGTTTTTTAATTCAAACTAAGATTAGAAATCATTTAGACACTTAATTTCTAAGAATTCTGTAATTTGAAATGTCAAAATCTATGTCCAGTAGGCTTAGAAACTGTCGGGTTTTGTTCTAGGTCTGAAATGGGTCAAAACCAGGTCAAGATGACCCAGCTAGAGGTTGAAGATGAAGTTCCCAAGTGACCAAAATGACACGTAGTTTTTTCATTAACCCTGAAGTAAAACGACGTCGTTTTCGCAAGGCTGAGAATTGCTCAGCATCAAGGAAAACGACATGTCGTTTTGAGTATACAAGAACAAAACATGCCGTTTAATGAAGGGGGCTCGTTTCCAGAAAAGAAAAATGACATGTCGTTTTGGGTCTCAATTCCAAAACGACAAGTCATTTCTTTGGGGCAAAAAAAAACCAAAAATTAAATTATTTTTTTTTCTTTTCGATATTTTCCCAGATTTTGTAAAGTAATATTTTTGAAGAAAATTTCATAAAATTTTTCAAATTTTATAATTTTATGAGATTTTCATAATATCCACAATTTTGATATTTTTATAAAATTTTTCATATTATGGAATAAATTTATGAAAATTTCATAATTTTGAATATTCATAATTTTTGGTATTTGTTATATAGTTTTGGTGTGGATATAATTTTATAAATTTATTTGCATATAATGTTCATTATGTATAATTTGTGATTTAAAATTATGCATGCAATATTAAGTTAAATAATTTAGTATATTTAAATTTTGTGCTACAATGTGCTAAAATTATGTTATTGAATGTATAATTTAATCTATGCATAGTAAATATTGGTACATAAATTATGGGTTCTTTGTTCATATTTATTTATTGCTTAAGTTAATACAATTTATTTATGAGCAAAAATTTTAGAATAAATGTCTAGTGATGTATATAATTTTTGAATAATTAGAGAGTAGCCACAGCATCTTCAATTATACAAAATTATATTTAAATCACATATGGTAAAATGACATTAAATTGTAATTAATCATATGTAATATAATAAATTTTATCCCGTAGGAATTTTTATTATATTTAATATGATTAGTTAGGATGATGTATCGAATTATCTTTCTTAATTTACCCATAGGAATTAAGAAAAGGAAATATAATTTGATAGTGTCGTCATAAGAATATATGAGTCTATTTGAATTAAAAATTTAGCCCACAGGCAATTTGTATGTCATTTGATTCATATTTTAATGCATGATTTACATTGGTAAACATGTTATAAAGTATTGTAGCCTCAATTTAGTAACATAAGCACGCATGTTTTATTATGCAGCTTTGCAAACTGTAAATTACTCTGATTTTAAATGTGACATTCCTGAACTGAAGGGTGATAACTATAAGGTGTGGAAGGAAAGAATTCTCCTTCATTTAGGTGTAATGGACATTGACTTTGCTATCCGTAAGGATGAACCACCTGCTAGTACAAAGACCAACCAACCGGATGATGTTGATCGTCATGAAAAATGGGAGCAATCTAATCGCCTCTGTGTAATGTTCATAAAGACCAAGATCTCGGCTGGCATACGTGGTTCTTTGGAGCAATATGATAATGTGTGAGCTTTGATGAAGGCAATTGATGAGCAGTTTGCTACATCAGACAAAGCTTTGGCAAGCACCTTGATAATGAAGTTTTCATCCATGAAGCTTATCGGAATTCATGGTGTGTGTGAGCACATTATACAAATGAGGGATATAGTGGCTCAGCTGAAGACTCTTGAGGTTGAGATGTCTAAAACCTTCCTTGTGCGCTACATCCTTAACACTCTCCCACAACAATATGGACCTTTCAAAATATCCTACAACACACATAAGGATAAGTGGTCCATCAATGAATTGATAACCATGTGTGTTCAAGAAGAAGGAAGGCTTGTTATGGAAGTGGGAGAGAGTGTGCATCTGGCAACTCAAGGGAAGAATAAAGGGCAAGCCAAAAATAAGGGAAAAGGCAAACTGCCTGCACAAGCTAATATCAAGAAGGAATCTAGGTGCTTCTTTTGCAAAAAGAAGGGACACATAAAGAAGGATTGTCCTAAATATCAGAAATGGCTTGATAAAAAAAGTACTTAATTCTCACTTGTTTGTTATGAATCTAATATGGTTGATGTTGGACATAACACATGGTGGATTGATTCTGGTTCTACAATCCATGTCACTAATTCCTTGCAGGGGTTGCAAAACTTAAGGAAGCCAATGGGAAGTGAGCAGTGCATCTATTCAGGCAACAAGATGCGCTCACATGTGGAAGCAGTCAGAACATGCAGATTAGTTTTAAGTAGTGGTTTTGTTTTAGAGTTGGAAAAGACATTTTATATTCTTAGTTTTTCTAGGAATTTAATTTCTATTTCAAGGCTTGTACCGTTGGGTTTTTCCTTTAATTTTTCAGACACTATATTTAGTTTGTTTCATAGATCTAAACTTATTGGAAATGGTACGCTGTCAAATGGTCTTTTCAAAATTAATTTACAAGATAAAGCTTCTTATACTTCTATGCATGTTCTTGATAATGCTGGCATTAAGAGATGTGTTATGAATGAAGAATCCTCTATGTTGTGGCACCGTAGATTGGGTCATATCTCTATTGAGAGAATAAAGAGATTAGTGAACGATGGGGTACTTAGTACTCTAGATTTTACTGACTTTGACACTTGTGTGGACTGCATAAAGGGAAAGTAGACCAATATGTCAAAGAAAGGTGCCAAGAGGAGTTCAGACATATTAGAGATCATACATATAGATATTTGTAGTCTAGACATAGACGCGTATGGTCAAAAGTATTTCATTACTTTTATTGACGATTACTCATGATATATGTATCTCTACTTGCTTCATAATAAGAATGAAGCTATAGATGCCTTTAAGTTATTTAAGGCAGAAGTAGAGAAACAATATGGTAAGCAAATAAAGATAGTGAGATCTGATAAAGGTGGTGAATATTATAGTAGATACACCGAAGATGGACAAGGGCCTAGTCCATTTGTGAAGTTTCTTCAAGAGTTTGGGATAGTTGCCCAGTACACTATGCCTGGTTCTCCAGATCAGAATGGTGTGGCAGTAAGAAGAAACCGAACATTGTTGGATATGGTGTGGAGTATACTTAGCAGCTCCAGGCTTCCTAAGTCCTTGTGGATTGAGGCTCTCAAGACAGCTACATATATATTAAATCGAGTTCCAACCAAAGCTGTCTCAAAGACACCATTCGAGTTATGGAAAGGTTAGAAACCGAGTTTACGACATACACATGTCTGGGGATGCCCGTCTGAAGTGAGAGTTTATAATCCACAAGAAAGAAGCTAGACCCAAGGACTATAAGTGGATATTTTGTTGGTTATACTGAACGGTCTAAGGGATACAGATTTTGTTGTCCATCACATACTACTAGGTTTATGGAATCAAGGAATGCAAAATTTCTTGAGAATGACTTGATCAGTGGGAGTGATCGATCTTGGAACACCATTCTAGAGAAAGATCATACAAATGCTCAGGCTTCCACTTCATGTGATAGAGTGATTGTTATACACAACACGCCTATAGTTCAAACACGTGTTGAATAATAACCAGTCATTCAAGTTCCACAGACTGTTGATCAAGAAGCAGTAGATCCAGTTAGGCAACAGATACAAGAACCTGTTAAACAACCAGTTAATCAACATGCTCCTCAAGAGAATGTTGACCCAGCATTAAGGAGGTCTACTAGAGTAAGGCGATCGGCCATTTCTAGTGACTATATTGTGTATCTACAAGAGTCTGACTACAATATAGGAGCTGAAAATGATCTAGAAACGTTTTTACAAGCCATGAGTTGTAAGGAATCTAACTTGTGGTATGATGCCATGAAAGAAGAGATGTACTCTATGTCATCTAATGGAGTTTGGGATGTTGTCAAGTTGCCTGATGGTGTAAAAGCCATTAGATGCAAATAGGTCTTCGAGACAAAGAAAGACTCATTAGGCAATATTGAAAGATATAAGGCAAGACTTGTGCTAAAGGATTCACTCAAAGGGAGGGTATAGATTACACTGAGACTTTTTCTCCTGTATCTAAAAAGGACTCCCTTCGTGTGATTATGGCATTAATGGCTCATTTTGATTTTGAGTTATATCAGATGGATGTAAAAACGACATTTCTCAATGGTAATCTAGAGGAAGAGATTTACATGAAACAACCTAAAGGATTCTCCTCTAGTGATGATGAGCAATTAGTGTGCAAACTCGAGAAATGCATATATGGTTTGAAACAGGCATCCCGCAGATGGTATTTGAAATTCCACAATGTCATCACTTCATTTGGTTTTGAAGAGAACATCATAGATCAATGCATATACCAAAAGGTCAGTGGGAGCAAGATTTATTTTCTTGTTTTGTATGTAGATGATACCCTTCTTGCTACCAATGATAAGGGGTTTCTATATGAGGTGAAACAATTCCTTTCTAAGAATTTCGATATGAAGGATATAGGTGAGCCATCTTATGTCATTGGCATTAAGATCTATAGGGATAGATCTTGATGCATTTTGGGACTATCGCAGGAAACCTATATCAATAAAGTCTTAGACAGATTTCGGATGAAAGATTTTTCACCAAGTGTAGCACCCATTGTGAAGGGTGATAAATTCAATCTGAACCAATGCCTAAGGAATCATTCCGAGACAAAATCAAATGAGCAAAATTCCTTATGCTTCAGCTGTTGGAAGCCTTATGTATGCTCAGGTCTGCACAAGACCTGACATTGCATTCGTTGTAGGAATGTTGAGCAGATATTAGAGTAATTTAGGCATTGACCACTAGAAGGCTGCAAAGAAGGTGATAAGGTACCTTCAAGGCACAAAGGATTACATGCTTAAGTATAGGCGAACTGACAATCTAGAGGTGATTGGCTACTCCGATTTAAACTTTGCTTGCTGTATTGATTCGAGAAAATTAACTTCTGGTTATGTTTCCATGCTAGTTGGAGGAGCTATATCTTGGAGAAGTGGAAAGCAAACTACTTCCACAATGGAGGCAGAGTTCGTTTCTTGTTTTGAGGCTACTTCGCATGGTGTATAGTTGAAGAGTTTCATATCAAGCCTTAGAATTGTAGATTTTGTGTCTAAGTCATTAATAATATATTGTGACAATTCAGCTGCTGTCTTTATGGCTAAGAATAATAAGAGTGGTAGTTGAAGTAAACATATTAACATTAAATACTTAGCCATAAGGGAACGCATTAAGGAAAATAAAGTGGTCATAGAGCATATACGCATTGAATTGATGATCGCATATCCTTTGATAAAAGGAATGCCACCCAAGTCATTTAAGGATCATGTAATTCAGATGGGACTTGGTTCCACAATGTAAATTTGTTTGTACATACAATTTATAATCTTAATGAAACTCTTATTCAGTTGTGATGTTTTCTTATATTTGATTTGTGCATAAAGTTATTGGAGGAAAATTCACATTTAGTAGGACGAAGAATAAACATTGGGTTTATTCATAAAGTTAAGTTAGCATATAGGGAATAAAGTCTGAGAAACAATACATAGTAATACATGGAAGATAATGCTCACAATTTAGAGAAATTATCGCCATGATTCATGTATTTGTTTCCTGAAGATTTGGCTTTAATAAATATAAGGATAAATATAGAGACCAAGTAAGAGAATGTAACCGTTTTCATTGCAACGGTTTCAAAATTGAAACCAATTAAATGTGTTGCAACGGTTATTCATAAATGGCCTCATATTGATTCCCATCAAAACCAATTTTGGTAACTAAATTTGTTGCTGTTTATATATCCTTGATAGGAGGAGATATAGCAATAGAGAATAAGAAAAAAAAAAAAAAAACTCACGGTTCATGAGTTCAAGTTTTGCTCCCTATCACCTCTCTCATATTCAGATTATACACCATCACATTTGAGTCCTTAAGTGATAGAAGCATTGAAACTCGTGGTGCAACATTCGACAACAGCAACTCAAGTCTAGAATTACACGGTAGAAAGCAATGGCCGAAGGTACCAAAATTTTCATGTTTTCATTTTTGTTCCTTATATGCATAATGTCTGTAGCATACTAGGATCATATTAGAGATTTACATTCCTTACAACAGATTCTTGTCTCTCTAATTTCACTTTGTTATTTTCTTCTTCTTCTGTGGGGGAGGATTTGCATCTGCTCAACTTCAAGAAATCAACCAACCCGCCAAAGACGAGGGATCGTTGAGCTTTCTGGTGATCGGAGATTGGGGAAGAAAAGGCGGTTTCAACCAATCCGAAGTCGCTTTCCAGGTCACATTCTACCCATAAACACATAGGGATAACGCCATAGTATGTGCTTAGTTTATAATCCAAGTTTTATGTATTCGAATGCCATGACTTTTGTTTAAAGCTATAGAAAGTTCACTTTGTAATTGTTTGGGTTTATCTGATTTTATCCTCTATCTGAAGAACATGCATTGTTCCTCATAGATTCTTCTCTTAAAACTACGGTTTTTGTAATGTTATTGTAGATGGGAAAGATTGGAGATAAACTGGACATCGATTTTGTTGTATCGACTGGAGATAATTTTTATGACAATGGGTTAACCGGTGAACAAGACAGGGCTTTTGAGGAGTCGTTCACCAAAATCTACACTGCAAATAGCCTGCAAAAGCCGTGGTATAGTGGTGAGTTTGCACATTACCCCTGAAGGTCCGTTTGTTTCAAGGGTTTGAATCATGATGGCTTAAACTTTTTGAGTTTGAAAAGTGTGGTTTGCAAGTGAAATTTAAACTGAAATTTAAAATCTAAAATTGTGTCTGAATATGAAAAAGAAGTCAAAAATTTCTTACATGTGAGGAAAGATGAGCTCAAAAATCTTAAAATTATTAGGAGGTGAATTTGAGTTTGCGCTTAAGTTTATCTTTTCAAAGTCTTAAATTTGAACAACCAAACACTTGCTCAGCTCAAACTTTGAGTTCATACCTCTTGAACGCTCTAAACAAACACTTCCTGAGTTCCGTGTAATTATTTTTTGAGTTCTGTTCCAATTTTCCAATGTATTTGTAACAATTCCTATTCAAAATCCATTGCATGCAGTGCTGGGAAACCATGATTACAGGGGAGATGCAGAAGCTCAACTGAGCCCATTCCTGAGGAAGATTGATGGCATATGGCACTGCTTGAGATCTTTTGTGGTAAATGCTTAAATTTATATACAAGTCCTCTGTTTTCTCTTTGGCGTCGATTTGGTAGAGATTTTCTTTGTGGACACTACCCAATTTGTCGATATGTACTTCTCAGACCCCGATCATGCATACGATTGGCGAGGTATTTCATCACGGAGGGTGTATATTTCGAGTTTATTAAAGGTAGATTAGGCATAACAAGCTTATATATTAGTCTATATTTTTTATTTATATTTTGGCTAATTAGCTAGTCTTGGAAATAATCTTGAGCGCATTACTGAGAGGAAATTCAAATGCATTTCAAGTATAAGCAATTGTATAATATTTGAAATTTTAATAGGACGTAGAGTTAGCATTGAGCAAATCATCCGCCACGCGGAAGATAGTCGTTGGTCACCATGCTATTAGGAGTGTTGGGCATCACGGTGATACTAAGGAGCTTTTTACATACAAATTACAGGCCAACAATGTTGATTTTTACATTAATGGACATGACCATTGCCTCGAACATATTAGTGACACCAGCAGGTAAGTTGTAGTGCAAACTTGTCATGATTTTTGAGAGATTTTATTCATTACTGATAGTAGTTACTATTTTCCCTAACATATGTTAAATAGAAAAAAATTATTTTCGTCCTGTGGAGTTAATGACGAAGCCAAGAATTTTAGTGGGGGCTAATATCTACAACATGTGTTTGAGTGAAATTAAGAAAAAAAAAATTATTGTCTTAATAATTATGATCATTATTGTGTTTTGATCCCAAGAATTGCTTGCCATATTAAAATATTTTTATAAAAAGGTATTCATTAAAAATTTAATCAATACATATTTGATAGAATTTATGAAATATACTTAAAAAGTTTCCAATTAAAAATTCTCCAATTATGATACTATCAAGCTTGATATTTCTTTTGTCCAAGCTTTAGTATTATACAAAAGATTAATTTCCATCTTTTTGTGTCTATCTCGCATTCAATGAATTTTCATATATTGGACAAAAAAATCTATTTTTTGAGGGTAATGCCAAAAAAAAATGACAAAGGAAAACAAAGTAATAGAATGTTATAAACATATCACAAATTCACAATTGTGTATAATTGATTACTTTATTCGAATTATTTTTCCTTTCCAAAAACATTATGATACAATTCAAATTTTTCCTCTAAGAAATTATTGTTTTTATTTTTTTGTTAAAAGAATGGGTATGAACACCAATGAAAAAAATCAAGACATGGAAAAAATAAGAGGAAAAAATAAATAGGCTTGAAGCCATTGTTAAGGAGAGAAGATCTTGCTAAATACATTAGGATATTTAGTTAAGACTGTGATTTACACTGATACTTTTTAAATTTTTTGGAGAATAAATTTAAATTATTTTTATTTTTTAGGTGGTGATATATATAAATTTGTTACAAACACATGTATAAAAATATAAATAGAGAAAAGTTAATGGGGGCCTGAACCCCCTATTCCTACCATAACTTCGTTGTTGTATGGGTTATAACCTCGCTACTTACTATTAAAAAAAACTTACTACTTACAAAACTCTGAGCCTCAATCTAGTATATAGTATATTTTTTAGACTAGATCTTACTATTTTGTTAAAACTAAGTTATAACCTCATAGGATTAAATAAGATTGCTCGTTCAATAGGCTATTTATTTTCCCTTTCATCTTTGATTGGTATAATGTTATTATCAACAGAAAATACTGTCCTTAATATTGCTGTAACGTTTTGCAGCCCAATACAATTTCTAACTAGTGGAGCAGGATCCAAGGCATGGAGGGGAGACACAAAAGGGTTAAACAAAGGCGGGGTCCACTTCTTCCATGACGGCCAAGGTTTTATGTCTGTAAAATTGGAACAAACAGAATCGGAGATTTTATTTTACGACGTCTTTGGCAAGGTCTTGCATAAATGGAACAAGTCTAAGCTGCTCTACTCCTCGATATGAACTTTTGTGCTTAGAGGAGAATTGTGTTCGTTTTCTTAAATGTTTAAGAGGAAAAATGCAAAAATATGGTAAAGGTGCAAAAGGTTTATGACAATTTTTCATGAAATTTTTATAGAACAACGTTATAGAGTATATTAATTTAATGCTTATTAAATATATAATCTATTTTAACCCAATTGAAGCGATGAGGTCGGAAATCTTATATCGAGAAACGTGTGTTCTTTATGAAACTATTGTCTTACTCGTCTAGTTCTTGGCACTGAATGGGCGAACATATAAGCATACATGAAACTAAGTTAAAATACCAAACCTCACTAAAAGCACCATACAACATAAGGCATACTCTTGATCACGACTGGTCCCGCAAAACCTAAGGGGAAAGTTTTAAAACAATAAAACGTAAGTGGAAGGCTTAGTAGGATCATTTTAACAACAGTATTAAAACTTATAGAGACAAAAAAAAAAAGAGGTACATTCAAAAACTTGAAAGCGAGCTTACCGAATAAAGCCTATGATTTACTACAAATCATAATATAAAAAATATAAAAAATTACTATAATATGCATAGATAATACCACTGAAGTGGCCAATTTGGATTTTTGGGATCTACCCCCTGGAATGTCCTCTGTATGATCTAAACTCTAATGGCACCATAGTTTAACTATCTGTTAATTATCCCGAAAGCGTTTCAAAATATGGAAGCTCGATGAAAGCAAGATCGAGGCTATCTTTTATTTTAAAAGGAATTCAAAGCATAGAAGCTCGATGAATGCAAGAACCGAGGTTGTATTTTATTTTCAATCTCATTCAAAATGAAGAAGCTCGGTGAATGCAGCAACCGAGTTTCTACTTTCTTTTCAAAATTCTTTTAAAAACATATTTTCAATAACCTTGAAAATAATTTAAAATCATATATTTTCAATAGCTTTGAATAATTTAAAATCACATATTCTAGTCTAAAACAGTTTAAAACTATTTTTTAAAAAATATCACAAATTGAAAAGGAGGTCAAAATATCAAAAATTACAAAATTTGGTAAATTCCCAGCCTGCTCGAGCAGAGCACCGGCTTGCCTGTTGACTGGCCAACCAGCCTACTGCCCAAAGCAGGCGGTCTATCACCTTATTGAGTCTGGCCTATTGGTCTAAAAAAACCGGTCTACTAGTGTGATGCAAAACTGCCTTTACCCATTTCACAAACCCATTACCAGAATCGAGTAAAACTTGATTCTTTCATCTTAGATCAATTCATAGAGCATAATAATCACACAAGTCACTTAAATAAATATCGTAGAACACCGAAATATGTTTTTCCCCAATTTATAAACACAAAAATCATAATTTAAAACCATCAATGAAAAATTAAAAAATAACCAAAGTTAAAAGAAAGAAATCTGATTTGTGTTAGGGCTGTAGACGTGAATAAAAGGGGAAGTTTAGCAAATGGCAATTTTGTAATTAAAAGAAAAGGTGGTTGCATGAGTGTTGATAGACACAGTTAGTTAAAGTTAACATTTTTAAATACATGACCAGAATGTATTTGGTTCAAAATTTAAAAAAAAAAACGCAATGCAAATTTAAAATAGACACTAATAAAAATTATTTAAACATGGCACACTAATTAGGTAATTTAGGATAATTTTAACCAATTTAAAATTTTTGGCTGCTACAACCCTACCCACTTGAAAGAAATTCTGTCATCGAAATTTTAAATCTAAGGTAGGACAAAAATCATAAGACCACTATGCTTCCACTACGCAAATTTAAAACTACAATGTAATTTTACTATGTACTTAAATATATCTATAATGACATCTGTCCTGACTATAAAAACCGTAAAATCAAAATAAAATAGTTAAAATATTCAGATTAGTTCCTGGAAGATCTAAAGCTTGTACTCTAATACCAAGCTTGTCATGACCCAAAAAAGACTACGATTAATTACAAATTAAGTAAGAGTTAAAAGGGTATTAAGAAAAATTAAACGACAAAATCGGTCGAAAATGCAACAGCTCGAAAATAACAATAAAATAAAAATAAACGCTTGTACATGGTTTAGAAGTCTGTAAACAATAATTATACAGTCTAGTTGTAAACATTTAGAACACTGACATTGGGATAATCCTACAAATAGTTTACGTATAACTTATATTTGTTGAAATACCAAACCTCACTAAAAAATACCATATAGCATAAGTCGTAGTCTTGATCACAATTGGTCCCTCGAAACATGGGGGAAAAAGTTTCTAAAATAGTAAAACATGAGCAAAAAGCTTAGTAGGGTTGTCATTTAAAATATACTAGTAGTCATTCAGAAAAAACACATTAAATCTAAAACGAAACATAGCTTAAAAATGAGCTTACCAGTTCAACAACATATGATTTGATTCAAATTATAAATAAGGTAATACTTACATTAGAGCATAGTGTAACACCACCAAAGTAGCCTAATCGGGTGTTTTTGGGGCCTACCCCGTAGGACACTCTCTGTGCAACCTAAACTTTGAAGGCTCTAACAAAATCAATTGGTGAATGCAAGAACCAAGGTTTTGAAATTTTGATTTCAGATATAGTGTAAATAGATGATAAAAGCTTCGTGTACACAAGTACCGGGATTTACATAACTTTTTATAATCCATTTGAAATTTATTTTTTCAAATACAACATAGTAAATGAAATGCAATTCTTAAAAAAATTGAATAATTTATAAGGTAAAAAAATTTAGATACATAGCTCTCAAATAAAGGGATAGAAAAACCCTACATTGGTATGTGTACTTCAATATTATGAGCTCCAAACCCAGTTCTAGTTCCAACATAAACTCCATTACTTCCTAGAACCTTAAATATCATTCTAAAATTAAATTTTAATCTAATTTAGAATAAAAACATATCTCCGGTCATTAATTATGTTTTCTGGTTCTTAGTGTGCCATTTTTGAATTAAATGAAAAACATGAAATAATTTATAGAATATCATGATATATGCTAAAAATATATTCCAAACGTTAGTTTGGTCTTTTAAGCAGCTTAAAACTATTTAAAATTTCACAGCTTGAAAATGGTCAAAAAATACAAAAAATCTATCTAATTTTTAGCTCTGCTAGTCTAGAGGACCAGCCTACCCGAACACATGGCAAAAGCCACATGGCAACCTTCTCAGACTGACCTGCCGATATAAGGCACCAGCTTGCCGGTCACAATGACTAGCCTGCCGGCCTATCTGAGCTCAAATCAAGTAGGACTCGATTCTTACCTAAATTCAACAATTCCAAACCCAGAAAACATGTAGAAGCAATATAATCAAATCTTTGAACATCTAGAAATAGTTTTGCCCAAATTTTAAATACAAAAAAAGCCACACAAATTAAAACCTTAAATCCCAACACAAACTTGAACATTTTTAACTCCAAATTAGAAGCATATTTTCATGAAATCTCATATCATGCATGGTTCCATTCTCAGATTATTACACATCTAGATTATTAAAGCCATGCTCATTGCATAATTTTAACAATTTTCCCACGTAAATCAATGCATGCACTTCGCCTATGCACTAATCTATCTTAAAGAAACATGCATACTCAAATAGATTCACAACTCAGATTAATCACAAAGATTGAATAAGAAATTCAACAAAGAAATTCGGATCAAAAAGAAAAAAAGGTCTTTTCAAATTAGGTTTTCGATTGCCCACCTCAAAATCCCATGAAAATTTTATGGCTTTTGCTTGTCTAATCCTTGAAACCTTGCTAGTGATTGTATGGAACCAAAAAAGGGCAGCTTTTTTCTAAGTTTGATAATGTGTTTTAATGGCTAGAAATTTTCAGAATTTAAGAGAGAGAGAGAGAGAGAGAGAGAAAAGGTGACAAAAATGAGAAGAGAAAAATGAAGTGTGTTATGAATTGGAGGGTCTTGCATGTCCTTTAATGGGAAGAGGGAGGAGAGTTAGTGGGGAACAAAAATCTGGTAAATAGAGTTTATTTATCAGGTCTTAGGGTTGGAGATTTAACATTTTAAGAAATGCTGACAGGGGAAATGATGTGAAAGAGAGAGTCTGACCAGGGGAAATTTTTGTAATAAAATGAGAAAACAATGGCAAAATTATAAATATGCAAAACTGACTAAATATTATTATTTTAATACATATGACAGAATTTTATTTTGTTCAAAATTTAAAATAATGCAATGCAATTTTAAAATAAACACGAATGATAATTGATGAAACTATGAAATTGCATATTTCTTTAAAGATAAATATCATAATTATTTATTAATATTTCTCATTAAACTCCTTAATTAAAGCATTTGCATGTTAAATTATATTTTAGTATTAAAATATGTTTAATTATGTGTTTTTAATATGTTTTTATGTTTAATAATATTTTCGATAATTTTTAGAATTATTTTTGAGTGTTTAATAATTTATTAGTGTGAAATTAATTAAAACCATAAAAATAATCTTATGTGAATTTATTCTTAGTCTCAATATGTTTGAAAATATGTTTTAAGTTTATCGATATGTTTTATTATATTTTTTGTAATTTCTAAAAATATTTTCAAGTCTTAAATATTTCATCTATATAAAACCAAAAGGGCCTAGAATTTTAGAAGTTTATAATTATTTTTAATATGCTTTGTATGTTTTAATGTAAAATAAATATTTTAAAATTATTGTAAATATTAAGTTTGTAAAATATTCAATTTTTGTGTGTTTGTTTATTTTTAGATTTGAAATATAGAAGAAAAAGGGAACCAAACAGTGCACAAAGGGACAACAAATGCAAAAAAAAAGCCAATCTTATGTCAGCGTTTACATCAGGATGGGTCTCACCATTAACTTTTGATCCTAAGCCTATGAGCCCATCATCCTAGTCATTCAACTTTTGATCCAACAGTCACATATTAGTACAAATTTTCTCAACTTTTTGACTTCATCATAGCCATTGGTTTAAGTTAATTCTACGCATCTGAAGGTCAGAAATTGTGCCTCCCATGCTCCACGCTACATTAGATTATGACCAAAATCACAGATTCTTAGGACATGTTTTGGCGTAGAAAAAATGATTACAAAATCAAATAAGTTGCCAATTTGGCAACGAAAAATTCAAAACAAACAGTAAAAAAAATTATAAAAAATTGTGTAATAATGCTCTTTTGAGACTATAAATACTGAGGCTTCCGCCTTAGTTTTTTATACCCCTCTTTGAAAATAAAAACATTAATATTTAAATTAGTTTTTAGCTTTTAGTTTAGTTTTAGATTTTAGTTTCTAGTTTTTGTAAAATAGTTTTTTAGTTTATGTTGTAAAAATTATATCCAATAATATTTTGAGTGTTTTTATTCTAAATATGTCTTCTTAATTTTCATTTTTAGTTGAGGAAAGAGGGGAAATTCTAGCAAAATTACTTTTAATATTTTTCATTTTTCTTAGTTTTTAAAGCAATAACAATGCCAAAATTATTTTCCTAAAAAACTTAGGATTTTAGTATTTTCTTAGCTAGAATTCCTGCAAAATTAGGTTTTGACTTATTGTCGATATAAACTTGCACAAATAATATTTGGGAGAACCTTAATTAGTCGTAGACAGGGACTGGCATGGTTTAACTTATTATTTTGTTTGTTATTTTAGCTAAATAATGCTGAAATCATGCTTATTTATTAAGTTGAGTCTTTGCTGTATGATAAACATGAACTTGTACATTAAATGCTTGGTAATTCTTAATTTATTGTTGACAGATGGTGGCATAGTATATTCTTAAACCATTTAACAAATAATTTTGAAAAACTAAAATATATTTATGTTAATCGCCAGTTTTGAACCTTTGATCCTTAGTGCTGTTATTATTATTGTTGTTTCTCTTTTAAATTAATCGCACTAATTATTAAAGTCTAATCTCATGTTTAATTTAGTTGCATTTCTTATTATTAAAGTTTCAAAATCACAAAAATTTGAAAATAGAATAGTGTTGTAAAAAAGTGTAAGTATTGTAGAGGAATTAGTTTAATAAATATATTAGACTTAGTATCACCGTTTCCTTGTGGGATTAACCACGGACTCATCGAAATTTTATTACTTATGATAACTTTATACTTGAGATTATATCATATTACAACTTTTAAGGACCAAAACAGGTTTTTGGCGCCATTGTAGGGGAACAAGCCTTCATTAGTACAGTATATTTTGTGTATTACATTTCTTTTTCTTTTATTTTTTATTTTCTAACTATTTTTTTGTTTTATTTGTTTTTTGTTAACATTTGTTGTTTTGTAGGCATAAGTTACTTTTTACATAGGAATTCTGCATGCATTGCAGGTACGTTACCATTCACGTTGGTTACCATTCCTAGGTACTATTCACAAAAAATAAAAAATATAAAAATATAAAAAATAAAAAATATTTCTTTTTAATTATACTTTGTTATTTGTTAGTTTTAAGGTTTAGATTTAGGTTTTTTTTTTCATAATAATTAATAAAAATTGTGGTCTTGAGTAAGAGTATATTTTAAGAAAGTTCTATATGTAGATTGCTACTGGTTCGAAAACATTTCCCATAACCAGTTACTTTTAGAGATTTTTCTAACATCAGTCATTCTAAGAACATTGTTCTGACCAGCAAATTGCCTTGTTATGTTTATAAAAGTGATTAGGTATTGGTGCTTGTTCCTATCTTGACCGACTTGGGTAAAGAGATGGCTTGTCTCTTGTGCGAGAACAATCATAAGACCCAAGGGACTAAGCACCTCAGGTGGGCTGATATGTTGGCGCATCAGATCAGTTGATTGGGCTGGTTGTATCAGGTGGGCCAAGCAAGTCAAGTGGACCAATTGGGCTTCTTCCTAAGGTTGGGCTAAGGCTTATGCATGGGTTTCTTGTTTGTTGGAATTTCCTTCACGCTCATTTTATCCAAATTTCAATTAGATCTAAAACCCCCTAAATGGGCTAAAAATCTAATTCGACTAGATAAAATGCCCATTCACGTTTTTTGGTCATCTAAATCATGACCCACTTAGAGAACCCCACAATGTGATTTGGGTCCACGTACCATAACTTGGAATATTTGACTGTATATAGGTTGGGCTTGAATCTTGCAAAAAAAAAAAAAAAAAAAAAACCAACAATGTGGACTTCCGTATTATTGTTTTCAAAGAAAAATTTAATTGGAGCTTTATTTTGCATAAGTGTTGCATTGGCATATGCATTGCATTTTTATAATTACGGCTCACTGTGAGCAGTTTCGCACATGAAGGCCCATGAGCTCTTTATCTCAGGTTATGGTACTAAGATAAGTGTAGACCCTTGAGCTCTTTTGCTTGGGTCGAGGTACGGTAATTGTGATGAGTAGAATCGTGCATTTGAATTTCATGTTGTTAAATGTTTTGGTGTCGTTTTATTGTCATATCTTACATTCCCCCCCTCTATTAAGCATTCAGTTCATCCCTTTTTAGGTCCAACTGTAGCAAGACGCGTCGGTCAATCCTTGAAATTCTCGAAGTTGGAGAATGAGATATTCATATTTATTATTATTTAATTCTTAGTCATACTGTATCATGTGTACAAGGGCTGTATGGATACAACAATGTCCCAAGTTTATATGCTTTCAACAAAACTTTGTATTTTAGACCATTTTTGTTATTTTTGATTTAAAGACTCCAAAGGATTTATTTTATTTAATATTTGAGAAGTTACATGTTTTCGGATTTGCATTTGTTTATTCCATTTTATTTGCTCTGAATAGCATTAACTACTACCCCCGTTATGTGTCACTTTGGTTATTAGCATATGCAAAATGTTTTGAGTTTTAAAGGGCTTTTAACAACAGCTAACAGAAAATTTTGCATTCAATGAGTATTTCTACAACAATTTCAGCTACCATGTGATTAAAACCAAATTTCAGAAGTCATTGGCTAATTTTAATTTCAAGGACTTAAAAAAAAAATAAAAGTTCAAGGGATGAGTTATCAATATTAAAAGTTCGAGAATAAAAACAGTAATGCTCATAATTCATGGACTAATACTACTAATAACCTTTATTAAAAAAAATCCTTTTCAAAAAAAAAACTTAGAATACCAAGTTGTTACCTTCTAAATAATTCAGGAATATTGTGCAAAAAAAAAAACACTTTTAAAATACGGGATATAGCTGTAACACTCCAACATACGAAAAAAATGCAATGCTTCATAAATTACACACAAGTTTTGGTAATTGACCCTAAATTAATTGAAAAATACACCAACGGAAAATTCATTTAGGAGACAAGTTGACAAGAAAATAAGAACAATAATGCGGAATTTTTTCCAACCTTTCTGCATTTCCTTGATTTGTACAACCAAAGCAATTCTTTTGACATTTCTTCCCCTGTGAACCACGGCTGATGTTTTAAAGGAGCCGTAATTTATTAACGCTGAGGTCATAAGGAATACATCGGACAGCCATCAAAAGTAAAGAGACATTGACCTTTAATAGTAGACCATCTTCGGTACAAATGTTAATATTATATTTAACATTAAAAAGTATAAAAATTTCATATTTGATGTATTATTTAATCTTATGCCCCAATACACAGTGCTATATCAAAAAGTATAAAAGTCCATCTATTAACTAAAAAGAATCAAATGTCAAATTTACTATATGTTAAACTTTATCGCAATTTTAAAAAGGGCTGTAGTCTTTTTAAGCATAGCATCTCCAATGCAATGCTAAATTGATGTGTCAATTGCAAATTTAACATTTGAGTGTAAAAAAAACTCTCCAATGCAATGCTATTTTCAATGCTAAATTTGTTATATGTTAAACTTTGTGACAAATTAAATTTACCATATGTTAAACTTTATAGTAAATTTGCCACAAAGTTTAACATATAACAAATTTAACATTGAAAGTAAATTGCATTAGAAATTTTATTTTATTTTTTTTTTTTACACTTAAATGCTAAATTTACAATTAACACATTAATTTAGCATTGCATTGAAAATGCTGTAATTAAAAACGACTACACCCCCTTTCAAAATGTATAAGGTCCTCCCCGGTTAGAGTTGTACGTTCTGAAAATGTACAAATTGTTCAAGGCTAGCATAGCTATACAAAAATTTCTTATTCCACTTTCACTTCTTGGTGCTCAGCCAAAAATTTGGACCCCAGAAATCAAAAAAATGAAATTAAAGGCCATTTACACCAATCCACTACCTCATATACGGTTTCAAGCATTCAGGAACGGGAAATTTGATGTCCAGAAAACTTTTACACTCAGCAGCAAGATAAAGCGAGAATGACATAACTTAATTAGACAAAAATATGAACAAAGCTTTCACATATTAAATAACCAAAATTAATTTTATTAAATCCTTACTAGGAATTAAAAGAAAAACTCTATTTACGTAATAATTAGCACCAAATGACTTGGTATCGTCACAAAATTTACACTCAACCGTCTCATTCTCATTAGTTGGTGAGGTGAACCTCAATTTTCATGTTTGCTATGATAGGAACATAAGCGTACACAACTAATTCAACACGAAATGGTACCTGGAATCCACATAGCTCTCCACATCCCAAAGAAATGAACCAAATGTCACAGCTTCCAAAACAAGCCTCTTCAAACCCGCAAAACTAATCTTGATGAGCTCATCTTTTGAAGAATCAACAGTACCCTGAGGTGTTATAACAATCTCTGGTCTTCCAAACAGCGCCTCCGTGTGCTTCTCAATGATGCTCACTGCCTCCTTTGATCTTATGGTCGCATATCTCTGAAGGGTCTCCCCATCGAAAGACATAACATAGGTCCGTAGTCGGCAAGCCTTCATACCATGACCAAAACCCCCAGGACTGATGCCCCCAGCCCAGTTGGAAACCTCAGGATGCGAAGTTGCTGCATGAAAAGACTCCACTCCAGCAAGGGGCCTGGTATCGTCTCCCACAGATTGCTGAACATTCATATCTTCACCATCCAACGTATTTGGAAGGATCTTCATCGTCTTCTCAAGTTGAAACCTCCGGTCAACCCGCTTGAGGAAGTACCCATACATCACAGATGCTGCATAAACCTGCCCAACCCTGAGTTTGCTTATCTGTGCAACAGAAGTCGAGTCACCCAGCTTGTTTCCCAAAATGAGAGCTAAATGATTCTGAATCATCTCATAGGCTTCAGGTGAGTGAAGCTGCTCAAGCTTCTCATCTTGACTTGGCCATGAATCGACACGGCCAGAAGGATCTGATGCTGAGGTTTCAATGGAAGGTATCAAAGAAACATTTGCATCCATAAATTTCTGCACAACCAAGGCATACAAAATTTCTTCCAGGGCCTTTCTCCTTTCATTAGCTTTCACCTCAGCAATTCTCCTACAATACCCAAAAAAAAAAAAAATAGTGTTGGAAGATCAATGCACTTCATTGCTGATCTAGATTTTCTATATTGATAACTTGAAACTAAAACACAAAATTAAAAACGAAAACAAAAACAGAAAGCCCCCACAAAAAAACAAAAAACCAAAAAACAAAACAAGACAAACAAAAAGAAAAAGGTAAATATCGTCAAAAACACCATCTTCAATGTCCCTGAAAACACTTGAAATTAGAACTTGTATAATAAGTGATTGTTTTGGTAAATTTTAAGTTTTTACGTGACGGATAACTGACTAACTCTATTAAATTTCCAAAAATCTGTCATCAATTTAGTACTAGAAACCAAAAACTACCAAAATATTAAGTTCCGTCAGGACCGATCAGCCAAAATAAATTTTATGGACAAAACTGTCCCTAATTGAAAAGTGCAGAATTTTAAGAGGGTGAATGATAAACGCTCAAAAAGACAGCATATTACAAGATACTTTCCCACACCTTTTGGCAGAAGTGTCCTCATAAAACAAGCTTGAATTTAGGAAACATGAAATGATGTTTTCAGCTTCAATTCTTGTTATCATTTTAGACATTAAAAAAATTCATGAGAACAGTGACCCTTCCAATAATTTCTGATAATCAGATATTTACAAACAGTTTGTAGAAACATACTAACAAAAGCTCTTGCTGGTCTCTTTTTTTCTCCTCTCTCCCCTACTTTCAAGACAATCATTAGATTTTCCGCCCCAGTAAGTTAACGACATTATTTACAATTACTAAATTGCGAGATAAACAACAAACCTGTACAAAACCAAGTCGGTGCCTGTAGCAGAAGGTTCCTCTCTTTTCTCAGCTTCACGGTCAGTTTGAAGCTGTTCAAGCTGCTGCTCAACAGCAGCAGGCACAAGATGTGGATGACTCATCAAGATTTGAGATAAAAACTGCCCAATTGGAGACTCCAGCTGCAGTGGAGCAATTGGAGCATCCAAACTTCCAGAATCTGAAGATGAGGACGCTCTAACTAGCGGGATCCCCCTACTTCCGAAACTAATTCTCTTATGACCCGGCTTTGATCTAGATATTGAAGTTTTGTGCTGCCATAGATATGGGTAATCACTGATAGTGAGAAACAAATACTTCTCCGTGAAAGGAGGAGAGCATCACTCACTTGAAACATTCAACTGCTCAACTATAAAACTCCAATCTCACAAACAAAATTGCAAAAATTAAATTCCAGCTTCTCTTACAAATAGCTTACACCAACTTAGTATTTCGTTAAAATATAAGCCCTTTTTTGGGCTATGCGTGAATGTAAAGTAATTTGCAAATAAACAAAAAAATAACAATAATAAAACACAGATAACCGCAATAATCACACCCACAACATAAGAGGTGAGATTAGGACAATAAAAGGAAAATATAATAAGGATAACATATTCAGCGATTAGAAAAAGCAGATTCATAGCCATAAAAGGCGAACTAATAAAATTAAATTATATAAAGTTGAATTAACCAAAATAAAATTTAAATAAAAAAAAAGCAAAAAACGAAATCAAGTACCTTAATTGGGAGGCCAAAATGGGTACGGAAACTTAGAAAACTGGTACGATTAGCCGTCAAATTAACAGATCTGGAAATGGAATTCGAAATCATACAGGTGCCGAAAGGAGATTGCGTAAGGGTCGCCGCTGCTGCTTCCATGTCTACCTCTGCAAAACCCAGAAAAAATCCCCACCTAAGAAAATATATATATATATATTCCAAATCGGAACAATCTAATAATTTAACAGAACGTTTTATACAAACTGTATCTTTGGCGAGAAAGAGAAGAAGAGACAGAAAGAAACCCTAGAAAGAGAGAGTAAGAGCGAGGGTTGGAGAGAACGGAATAGGCTGATGGACCTGTTCTTTAAACGCTCTAGAAGGAAGATGGCTAGAGATTTCCCCAATTCTGTGGGCTCTCGTGGTTGGCGTGCTTGGATTTATATTTTGCCAGCTTGGAAATATAAAAAAAAAAAAAAAAGAATTAAATATTCGTTGGAATTAATGACATCCGCATCTCACACCACATTCGTGGTAAATTATGTGGCGGTCCAAGTGTTATACAGGTGGCCGCTCGAGTGTTATCAATAGGGGACCCACTAGGTAATTTAAAAAGAAAAGGAAAAACAAAACTCGTTCTTTTTAGGAAAATAATGTTACAAATTTTCCTTTAAGGAATAGTAAAAAATGTTACGTTATTAAAACTAATTGAAACAACATATTTTAAAAATATTTGTAATAAATGTTAAATTTATATTGTAAATAATTTCTTTATTTTTTTATTTATAGAGTAAATAACTTTTATTTATACAAATAGATTTATGGAGCAAATAACGTATTTACTTTTTATTTATAATGTATTTATCTTTTTATTTATATTGTAAATTATGTAAACAAGTTATTTATATTGTAAACCTGACATTTACTATAAATATTTTTAAAATCTAATATTAATTTAAAAAGTTTCAAAAATCTGATTTTTCCTTCGTTCTCTCTTTTCCATATTACTTAAAGAAATAATTTTCACAAATAATCCCCAATGCTTTCCATCAGTCTTATTTTAGTTCGTGACATTTCAAAAGTCCTACCTTCATCCCTATTCAATTATTTTGCTTTATTTTTTATCCCTCTACTAGTTCCAATCTTAGCAAGAGAATTTATTTATTAACTTTCAAAACCTTTATATTATAATAGTAAGAAAACCAAAAAATGAGTAATGAGTTCTCTACCACGCAGTGTGTGCTCATCCCCATTTTTCTCTTTCAAATCAACTCGGTATGTCCCTTGTCTTTCGAAAGGTGGTAGAAACTGTTGGTTAGAACCACTTTTACTGTAGCATGTGAGAGCTTTACACGGTAGCAATTTTTTTTATTGTTACTGTAACATGTGAGAGCTTTACATTGTTTATAACTAAGTTTATGATAGAAACTGTGGTTCCCACTACTTAGCCAAACAGCCGTTTAATGTTTATGGAGCTTTTGTTCGACTAGTTGGTTATTATTGTGTGTCTTGATTTATTATTAGTAATTCTCCACATTCTAGTGGTATATTTGTTTATCTTTAACTCTTAGTTATGGCTGAAATTGTGGTGCATGGAAGACATGTGGAGTTATTCTTCCCAAACAAAAGTTGTCAATCATTTGCAAACCTTCTATTTTTGTTTTGTAATTTTTTTTAACTAAAGCTGTAAAATTATGCTTTGTTTATTTCGCTGTAATCAAATTTGTAATCATTATAAATGTTAATTGTTTAAATTTGTGGATTTACATTCTATTATTTTTCTTATCTCTGAATATTTGGAGCAAAACTATTTTATTTTTGAAATTTTATAAGCCCAACTATAAATTTTTATGTGTTTTGATTTTTTATCTTTTTAGAAATATCTTTTAATTAGTCATTAATCCCAGTTACCAGTTGTGACATGGGTGTGATTTTATGGATTACGGTATTACTCGCTTTAGTTGGATTCTCTCTAACTGGTCCTTGAAGTTTTTTTTTTTTTTTTTTTTTTTGAATCCTCAAGTTTTAATTTGCAGGTTAAAAAATTAAAAAACAATAAAAAAAGGAAGAGGGTGGGGAGCGCTGTGTGTTACCGTTCGGTTTATTTCTAAGTCAACATACAAGATGTTTTTTATTTTTTATTTTTTATTTTTTGCTTTGCTTTGGTCAGAGAAGACCACTCTGACCAAAGCGGAATAGATGGGGTGGGCGGATCGGGAGATTTCTAGGATAGTGATTGGGGGCCCACTTAACGTGTTTACGTGTTCGATTCAAGTGTGTTTGGACGTTGTGGACCCGAGAATAAGCGGAAATGCAATTTTGTAAGATATTTTTTTGTTTTCCCTCAAAAAAAAAAAAAAGTGAAACAGAGAGAAAATACGTTTGGTTTCCTCGAGGGTATGCTTACGCGGCCGCTTCTGTGTGGGCCTTCATCTTGTGGTTTAGTCAATTCTTTATTATTATTATTATTTTTTTTTTGAATCCTGACCTTCCATAAGTTTAATTCGGTAATTCTCCCCCTTTTTTGCGTGATTCACGTCTCAAATTGAGACAACAATGCGGAGGACGGAAGAAGTTTAAGCATTTAGAACATTGGCCAAGACTAATGATTAGAATAGTTTTGATTAAAAATATTATAATATATAAAAATTTTATATCGTAAAAATGAAGGATTTGTTTGGTAAATACAATTTAATTTGAGTTAGTGTTATTTAATTTGAGTTAGTGTGATTTGAATTAAGATTTAAGTTAGTGATTTAAATTGTTATTCGAATTGACATTTGAATGTACATTTAAGTTTTAATCTGAGTATGAAATTAAATTAGAATTCGTGTTTGGAGAGGTAGTGAAAATAGTTTTTCATTTATTAACAAATCTAATAAAATCTTAATGTTAATAATCTTAAAAAATATGTAATATGGATTTTGATTTATTATTCTCTTCATTAGAAACACAGTGAAAAAAGAATCATCTCAATTCGATATCAAATGAAGAAATTATGTTTTTTTCCTCAAATATAGGAGAAAGAATTTTAGTTTTTACTATAGCAAAGATATCCGAGTATCAAAAGTTTAAAGGGTATGAAAACTCTAAAAACTTAGATTCTTGATACTCAAATGATTCAGATTTTGGAGGAAATGAACACGTATCTGAATAAATCTTGATACACGAATCTAAATTTGAATCTATTGAGTTCAAAGAATGCATAAAACAAACACACTCTCAAAGTTTTAGTTGTAACTCACATTGCCAAACATCCTATGACACAACATGTCGTGAAATCAAAACAAAAAAGAAGAGAAAATTCATGTCATGCCACACTTTTAAAAATTATGCTTATTTATGTCACACTTAGAAAAATTTATGCTATACTAACATTCATATTATATATTAAATTGTGACATAAATAAATATATATGGTATTTATAAAATGTAAATATTAAAAGATAAATGCTTATGAAAACTCCTGAAAGCAAAGAAGCATCTCCACACGTCAAAAAACGATAAAAACCTTTTAAACATTAATAACCACACGAGTATATCACATTTCTAAAGGCTGCAAAAGATATTTGGTTAATAAAAAATAAAACCAGAAAATAAAATAAAACAACAAATTTCATAAGGAGATATAAAAATTAAAGTATAACCCGTTCGAATGAAAATTTTGGAAAAAAAAAAAAACAGTTGTTTCAGTTTAGTAAAATGATAAAACTTTTGCGGGTAAATCGTTATGTTAATGTCACAACCTGTCTTTTTACTAGCTATGATTTAACACTTTACTTACTTACGTATCTATTAAAAAACTTAAAAATACTTTTTTTAATATATATATTACACACACATACTGAAACTTCTTTTATAATTATATGTATAACTACATAAACAGCTTTTTTTTTAAAACATCACCTACTTAGCATGTCCAAAAGAGGTTTTGTCTCATTTAATTATATTATATCATATATACATCAAGATCCAAAATAACTTAAAATACATAGCAACTAAAACATATTTGTGGCGATGTCCACACCCTAGTTTGCACATTACTTATATTTCCCTGCCAGCTCATCAGTATGTTCATTTTGACCTTCTAGTAGAAATTCCTACAGCATAAAATAACTAGTGAGCATATGCCCAGTAAGTCCAAACATAGCCCACATAAATCTTATACTAATATACATGATCCATTTACGCTTTATTATAAACATTCCTTATTCTTTTTATATCTTCTCTTTCATTAGGGCCTAAGTGCTCGTACTATAAGTGCACATAGGTCTTCGTTACACCGAGACCATAGCATAACTTTAACTTTAAACTCTCTTTTACTTCGGGAGCTGGTACGGCACTTTTCTTATTTCTGGTGTTTCATTTTGTTAGACATGTATGCCCTAAGGAGTAAAAATGTAATGAGTTTTTGAAGACATTTTTATCAATAAAGAATTCATTTATTATTCATATACCAAATCTTGTCCTCTTTACGTTTATATTTGTTGAATGTATGATAAGCAAACAATAGTCTGAGACTGTCGGTCTAAACCTTTAAAAATTGAGCATATGATGGACAGATTATGCAGAAGACACGATTCTTAAGGTGATGGTCTAAATCATAAGATCCGCAATCGAGGGAATAAAGTTGGGCGCTTTATTCATGTAAATATTGTTATGTTGTCTATATCCC
>CAMOHE010046065.1:0-14030 GCA_946598075.1 Artocarpus hirsutus
CAATCACAAATATATATCAAAATTAAGATACAAGACAACGAGATACACATGACTATTTAGAAGGGTAGAGATGTAATTTCAAGCACTACATGATTAAAATATACATTTAAGTCAAAAAAATTTAAAAAATCATTAACAATGATATATATTTTTTTTATTTTTCTTCTTTTTTGGGTATAAAATTGATTAACTTCATTCTTAAGATAAACAAATTATAGGTCTTTTAAATGATCACGTGCTTTTTACATGATTGTTTTTCATCCTAACTTTGAGGGAATTTGTGAGCAGTTATTTGTCATGCTTTGTTATGTTTAGGGATTCAGTTCCCAAAAAAAAAAATTAATGATTGCATTGCAAAATACAAAAGTTTAGGGAGTAAATATACCAAAAACCTTATATTTTGTTATGATGGCGGTTTTGGAAAGTGTGAACCTTTTTTTCAAGGGGAAACACCTACTTCTCTTGTAAGTGAAAACGAAAACTTTACTGTGAGTGATTCTCTAAAATCTAAACTAATGCCTTATGCGTTAAATAGTTAAAAAAAAAATCTGGGATTTGCATTTGTTACCTTTTTAACATATTGTACAATAATTGTTGGGTTTTTAACCTATTTATCTCCTAAACTTTAGGATTTTTTGCAATATAACCCTTACATTTTTTTGTAGCAATTAAGTCTGTAAACTTAGTCAAGTGTGGCAATTAAGTCCCTAATCACTAAGCTTGTCAAAATTAAAATGAAAAACAATCATGTGAGATGTATATGATCCATTTAGAAAGAAAAAAAATGAAATTTTGAAAATAACAATGATTAAAATATACATATAAACCAACAAAATTGTGAAAAACATCATTAACAATTATATAATTTCTTTTTTCTTCTTTTTTAGACACAAAATTGAATAATTGATTCTTATTAAAAGTTAATAGGGTGCATAGATGTTCGAAATGGGTTATGTATATTTCACATGATCATCTCCATCCTAATTTTAAAGAAAATTTATGATTAGGACTTAATTGTCACACTTTATTAAGTTTAAGGACTCAAATGCCAAAAGAAGTTTAAGAACCACATTGCAAAAATACAAAAAATTTAAGTAACAAATGTGAAAAAAACCATGATTGTTAAACAGAAACTCTCTTTACTAAGAATCTGTGATAATAAGGATAAACCTTGTTGTTTATACTACTTATTTAACCTCTTATCCTAGGCATGCACTAAAATGTAAACTACATATGTCACACCTCGGAGTACGGAAGGCGACGTGGTAGATTAATTAAGTTAATTAAATAGAGATTTAGTTAAAATTTTGTTTTTTGAATTAAATTTGTAAACAAAAATGTGATAACTTTAAAATCGTTTATTTAAAGCGAGCAGTTATAATATTCGAATAAATAAAATAAATAGAATAAAACAAGCGATAATGAAACAATAAAAACAATAAAAATATAGGGTGAGGCGAGAATGGGTCCCACTAGCCTACATCTTGTGCACACACATAGTACTGACAATATTACAATACAACCACAGTCCAAGACAAGAGTGAAAGTTAAGAATTATACATGCCTTGAATTTTTGTAAAACAACCTACTCAAATCTTCTATTGGTCGCAAGTTCGGTCAGCGGACTCTTCTCCGATCCTAAGCTGATATCCACCTCTAGGGTAAGATTTTAAAACAAATAAAACGTGAGCGAAAGGCTCAGTAGGACTATAATTTAAAAATATTTAACTTTAAAAGAGATTTCATTAATTAAATAAATATGTAGAAAACAAACTAGAACAAATAAATAAATAGATGAAAATTTAATAAAAGTTTTATCTTACCAAAACAATTTAATTGGTCAACCAGAAAGAATACAATTTTCCTTTCCTGGGCAAACCATATGTAAATCACCACTGTAGTGGCCCAACTGGGTTTCGGGACTTGCCCCCAAGGTCACGCACTACACGACCCAATCTTTGATATGGCATCATACCCTAAAAAATATATATATCTATATATATGTCTTTTCATGATTGTTAAAATCTCTTTTTACCAAACATAATCATTTACATTCATTATGAGGTTTATTATGAAATCCACCTCAATCTATTGTTTGTAAAAACATTCAATAAAAATCCTTTTTTCAATCAGTTATTTAAAACATTTGATAAAAATCTTTTTTAGGCCAAAATCATTTTAAAATCAGGTTACCAAAGAAAAGGGGTAGAAGTCTTACCTCGATACTCGTGTCGTTGTCCCACACCGTAATCCTGGTCCGTTATACGTTAGCTCTGCGAATCCACGTACAACCTTAAATGTATAAATTGCATCCATCAATATCTAACTTGAGATATCCTATGTTACCAAATGATCTCATAGTATCCTAGTGTGCCATTTAAGTTTATAAAATCATTTTACAAAATTGGAGTTTCAATCAAGGTTCAAAACGGTAAAAACATGTGAAAAATCACAAATTTCACCATGCCCGGTCGGCCTGTTGGTCGCCTTGGTTCGGCCGGCCGAACTGCATAATTCGGCCTGTTGGAAAGCCAAGTCCGGTCGGCCGAACTTTTTCATGTTTGGCCTGGCGATCGGATGAATTCGGCCTGCCGAACACATGAATCCGGCCTGCCAAACACGAAGTTCGGCCTGCCGATCTGGAAAAATTTTAAAATTTTTCAGGCACGAGTCTCGGCCTCCCTGAGCCCAACTCTTCAATCCTAACTTGTTTTCTCAATTCTCAGGCATGGGTAATGATCAAAATTGATAGAAAAATATAATAGATTACTTTTTAATGCTTTAAAACAAGTTTTAAATAAAATTTTGAATTAACCCAAAAATAGAGAAAAATAAAAAATCTTGATTTAAATCCATTTTTGATAAAACAAAGTTTGTATTCTAGTTATTCTAAGTTCATCTAACCTAGATTAAAAGATTTCTAAGCTTAGAAAAGCTTAAATTTCAAAATGCAAGAAAATTTAAAAAATTAAAAAAGTTTAGAAAATTTGAAACAACCTCAAATCAAAGC
The DNA here is from genome assembly GCA_946598075.1 of Artocarpus hirsutus. Taxonomy (NCBI): domain Eukaryota; kingdom Viridiplantae; phylum Streptophyta; class Magnoliopsida; order Rosales; family Moraceae; genus Artocarpus; species Artocarpus hirsutus. Next base: position 3,011 of record CAMOHE010046065.1, read on the forward strand.
TTCAAATCGTGTTTGTAGTTGTTGAATCTCACTCTTGAGCCTTCAATCCACTAGCCCGAAGCTTGAGATTGATTTTTGTTTCAAAAATTTTGAGAGAGAATGAGAGAGAGAGAGCGAGACAGAGAGGGAAAAAGAGAGAGAGAGAGAGTGACGAACGAGAGAGAGAGGAGAGAGAGAGTGTGAGTGAGAATGAGAGAGAGAGCTGGATGAGATAAATAGAGAGAAATGAAAGACAGTTTGCAATCAATACCACGTCCCACACGTGGTATCTCTAAAGTGTGACGTGTTGGTCATTTAATAAATTGTTTTGTTTTCAGTATTTAAAATAACAATTAAAAATAATTAAGAGTAACTAAAAATTATTAAAATTGTCGAAAACAACTTAAATCTGAAAATTTCACAAAATAACTAGATAAGTTTAAAATATTTATTGTGGCACACTAATCTACTATTTTACACATTAATAACATTTAATTAATTCCGAGGTGTTACAACATATGACAGTGAATAGACACATTTGATTGAGGTTTATCTTGGAGATTTTGCTTCTCAATTTAAAAAAAAAAAGAATCTTTACATGAAAATAAATTTGTAATATTATTTTTAATAAGCAACACAAACATTTCAAGTCAATTATTACTTAACCGATGTGGAAATTTTTTTTTTTTGCTACATGGGAGAAACAAAAAAGAATATAACTAGAGTACAAAACCAATGCTTGGTGATTTAATGGGGATAAAGACCTTGGGCCTGTTATATAAACGTTTAGAGCCTCCACTTTTACTTCCTAATAATCAATGTGCGACTAAGCCTTTTATTTGAGAGAAATTTTCATAAATGTAATCTTTTAAGATTTATTTTTTATAAATATCATATATATTTATTTGTATCATAATTTAACATGTAGTATAAGTAATAATGTTGTATAAATAAACATAACTTTTAAAAGTGTGGCATAACATGTAATTTTCTCTTTTATTTTTGCCAAAGCCCAAAATTTTACAACTACCGACCTAATAAAAAAAATTCAAAATTCAAATTATTTTAGCATTCATTTGGCTCATTTGTTTAGCATGTGGTGGTAACTTTTTTTTTTTTTTTTTTGAAATGTATAGTCTAAAAAGTATGGTTTAAATATTGAAAATCGTTGGGAGGTATTCTCGAATTTAGGTTGCTTTTTGAGTTCTAATTTTCAAATCAATGGTGCAAACTTAAAGACAAAATTTGCTGCCAAACTTTGATTTAAGTAAAAATTTTTATTCAAACCATATAAACTATCCAACCAAACACACCTTTAATCTTCTAATGTTGGGCAAAGTTTAAGCTATTTGACTGATGTTAAAAGCAGCTTTTCTTCATTTTCTAAACTCCGATTAAGTGTTTGGCAAATAAGTATGAACTCAAAAAATGAGTTTAACCCCCACCTCTTTTTTGCTTTAAGTTTAATTAATTGAAGAAGATCCTTAATAATATTGTATATTTCATATTTACCTTAAATGCATATTTTTCAACATGATTCATCCTTTTATATTTTTTATTAAATGATTTTATCTAATTCATAATTTTCATCAAAATTTCTTTATTTTTAATTTTATGATTTTGGTTTAATTTAAATATTTGAAAAGGAACTTTATAATTACATTTGCAAATTGGTGAAATAGATTAATAAATATTAACTTATTACTATTTACGAGTTAGTAAAATAATAAATGTTTTGTTACATTAATATATTAGTATTATATGTGTGTGTGTGTGTGTATATATATATATATATATATGAAAATTGGTGAAATAGATGACTTATTGGGACATAAAAAAGAAATATAAAAAAAAAAGAAGAAAAAAGAGTATATGTGGAATATTCCTTTTCGAGTAGAGTTTGGAGTAAATAGGTTAGAGATGAACTTCTTAATAAATGTGAAATTACTATGTTTTAAAAATAAAGCAACTCAAAAATAGAGTAATGGATTAGATACGGTCTTATTAATTTATACTTAATAACTTCACGTGTTATAAGTTCATAATTATTTCATTACATAAAAAATAATATTTACTTACCTGAACATAATTTTTTCTTATTCTTAATACTAGTCGCTTCAAAAATAATTATGATAAAATTAATTATTTTTATTTTCTCATTTCACTTATAATAAGTAATCACAAACTGAATCAATGGTCATTCTTTTTATTTATTTACTTTATTTTCCTTTTCAAATCCTTTATGAAAAAGATATAAATAGTAATATCACGCAAAGAAGACTCAGCCCTAAATGAAGGTATCAGATTCAAAAGTGAATTCAGATGAAGCTGATCAAGAAGAAAAACATTTGTCGAGTTTGGACAATGGAAAGCTAAATAAGCAAACCAAGGATTGAGTATACATATGGCGATATCAGCAAAACCTTTGCAATTGATGAAAGCTTCCTATGGAACGAGATAACAAAATATCACTGGCAATTAATGTAACACCTAGAAAATTTAATTAAGCATAATTAGTGTTTAAATGGTGGATTAGTATATCTTGATGTAAATTTGAATTTAATCTAAGTATTTTATGGTATTTTAAATTTATCCCACTTTTAATTATTTCTATATGTTATTTTGAATTTTAAAACAAAACAATTTGTCAAATACCTAATACGTCCCAATTACAAAACTATGTGCTGGGGACATGATTTTGCTCTGCAAAACCACTCTCCTTCTCTATTTATTTCATCTCTCTCACTTTTACTCTCCCTCACTCTCTCAGACTCTCTTTCTCCCTGTTTTCCCTCTCTCCCACGTTGCCCTCTCTCCTTTTCTTTATTTTGATTCAAATTTTTGAGTTCAAGCTTGATTCTTAGCTGGATTGGGAGGCGAGGAACATGATTTGGTTTGCACAAACTCGATTTTAAGCTTTGGTTCAATGTTAGTTTCTTTATTTATCAAATTTCAAACTTTTAACCCAAATATTTCAATTTCTTTGAAACGTTGTAATCCGAGTTTCTTGAGCTTAGGAAGCCGTTAATCTAAGTTAGCAGAACTCAAATCATCTAAAATCTAGGCTTGATTCTATAAAATTTGGATTAAATCAAGTTTTCCTCTTATTCTCCATTTTTGGATTTCCTTGAAAATATCTATGTAAATCTTGCTTAAATGTGTTTAAATACATTTTAGTATGTTTTTCTATCATTTATTTATGTTATAAATGCTTTGGGAGTTGAAAACTAGGTTTAGGATTGATTTTTGGACTTGGGGAGGCCAAGAATCAAAGTCTTTAACCTCCCATGCTTTTCCAGTTCGGCAGGCCGAACTCAATGTTCGGTAGGCCGGATTCAAAGGTTCGATGGGCCGAATTCATAGGTTCGGTGGGCCGAATTCATCTGATTGGCAGGCTGAACCTGAACTAGTTGGTATGTTAGTCCTGGATGGCCAGCAGGTTGAACTATACAGTTCGGCAGGCCAGACCAGGGGTTCTGGTAGGCCAACCAAACCTTGTGAAAAATGACTCTTTTCGCCCGTTTTTTCCGTTTAAAACCTAGGTCAAGATTTTTAACTCATGAGATGATTTTGTGAACTCTAAAGGCATACTAAGACACCATGAGATAGCTTAGGGATGTAGAATACCTTAAGCTAGATATTGATAAACTTAGTTTCTATTTAAGGTTGTTCATAGTTCCGTTGAGCTAACAAATAGCGGATCAAGGCTGTGGTGTTGAACGTTGGTACTGGAAATCGAGGTAGGACTTCTAGCCATTCTCCTTGGTAGTCATGTTTTTAAAGGGTTTTGGCCACAAAGCATTTCCTTTCAAATATTTTCAAGAAATGAAGTTTATTACTTATTTTCATTATTGGCTAAATAAGAATGATCATAATGAACGTAATGAGAATATTTGGTAAAAGAGACGTGATAATAATATGACACCGGATGTGTCGGTTAGTATCGTTCAGAATGATAAAATAGAGCATGATGCCATGTACAGAGATCGAGTCGTGGTGAGCATCACCTTAGGAGTAGGTCCTGAAACCCAACTAAGCCACTTCGGTGGTGATTCATATAGCTTTGCCAAAAACATGATAATGAGACTGACTATAGATGAATAAATGATTAATCGGTATGAATAAATTTAATCAGCTTCAGTTAGTTATTTGTTTATTTATCTATCTTGTTTTATAGCTTTTGTTTAAAAATGAATCATATGTTTAAATCAAATGTTTACAAAAGTTTAGTCCTAATGAGCCTCTCGTTCATATTTTTATTGTTTAAAAACCTTTCCTCTTTCTAGATGGAATCCAACTTAGAGAAGACTAAAGAACTGGAAAGAAACAGTAGGATTATGACATCACTGTCTAGGGTATTTATTTGTAAACAAGGCATGTAATATTTTAATTTATTTCCCTTTTATTTAGACTATGGTTATATATTTAATATTGTCGATACCGTGTGTGCATACTAATATGGGTCTAGTGAGGCTCAATAGTGTTTGTTTATTTAATATTTTAATTCGCTTTGCTTGCTTTCATATTTTAACAAATTTCTTAAAAAGTTTTAAATATCCTACGTTCTTATAATTAACTTAATACCTTTTAAAATAACAGTTTTTATTAAAAATTTAATTTATTTAATCTATCACATTACATCTCGAATTTTAGGACGTGACAATTAAGCCACTCATTACTTTTATTTTTATCACATATGTCATTCCACTGATATGGTTTAGACTTAGTATTACAATTCAACATAACAAGTTATTGGTCCAAAATTTATAATTTATACTAAGCAATTTCAACATACAAATCATTAAATGTGGCAGTTAATGCTTAGGAAGGTGACGGGAAATGATGGTCATGGCTAGTAGTAATATGGGTGGCCACGTTCTTTGTAATTTTGCTGTTTCCTTTTCCAAGCAGACAGGAAGTGAAGATGATGGCAGTAAAAATAAAAGTCTAGTCCTTGTTTCTTCCTTTAGTTTCTTCTCCTTGCATTTTTTTTTAATTTCCCTTCAATAATAATAATAAAAATAATAATAATAGAAAAAAAAAATCGCCTGGTTAGATCACGGTAAGGTATTTGGTCTAGTTTTGTGGACTTGGTTAAGTTTTGGACATATTATTTGTATATTTCTAAGGTTTTGATTCTCTTGTGACCAGGCAGGAGGGCCCTCCTGAAAGCTACAATGTGGGGAAGATTCATCTTTTCATCTCTAGTGGTCCTATTCCCATATAAACGTCAAACTAGTATGTGTGTATAGTGCATTGGAAAGAAACAAAGCCTCCATTTATTGGCTGTACCAACATTATTATTATTTTTTTCTCAATTTTATAACTTGTATAGCACTTGGCAGCATCGATTTTAGGAATTGCGGACCATTGATCAGATGTTCACATGCCTTTTTTTGAGAAAAAAATCTTTACTAGAATATCCGCATGGCACTTTAACAACATTGTTATAAATTTATAATAATATTAATTTACACAAACAATATTTCAATTTTAATTTTTTTTTTCAATGTTTCTGTCATGAGCTATAATTTAAGTTGGACAACTGAAACATAACGGCATATTCTTTGTGCCACCCCATTAGAAATTCTTTTTGTGTGTGTTTTGTGTATTTTTTTTTTTTTTTTGTATTTGAAATCTATCCCAATATAAAAGGAAATATACATACATATATATATATATATATGTTGCATCAACAAGGTTTACACTAATTTATAGACCTAACTAGATGCTGGAATTACGTATTGTTAAAATCTTTCATCCAATATTCTCTTCTTTTAAAAAGTGGAGGAGAAAAAGGGGAAAAAAGGTTAGACAAAGAAGGAAAGAAAAATGTCAATGGCGCACTATATATAGCTTTAAAACGGTTTGGAGCACCATAGAAACTTCTGAAGTTGCAAACAGCTATCATGGACAAGCACGGGCCATTCGCCTGTTGAGTAGGTTCACATGCCTCTTCGGCATAATTATTATTTCCCTAAGGGTGCTCACGTGTACCACTGAAGACCTTAAAGATTCTGTTTGTACTTTTTCGGGACCCTTTTTATTATTTTAAGCATTTCCGTCTTATTACGTGTCTGTCTTTTTCCTTATCCTTTTTTGGCTTATGGCCATTTGTTTATTTGTTTATTTATTTTCGCTGATGATTAATTGTTTAGTATTTATATTTCTCAACTTTTCTTACGTTACGTATTATTGGCCCTCAACCTGCGGTAACTTTTTTCAACAAATTGGAATAGTTGTTTAGAAAACTCGGAGCGTCTGTTTAGTAAATAAATTCGAATTAGTGACTTGATTTGAATTATGTGATTTAAATTAAGATTTAAATTAGTAATTTAAATTGTTATCTGAATTGACGTTTGGATATACATTTAAGTTTTAATCTAAGTATATAATAAAATTAAAATTCGTGTTTGGAGACATTGTAAAAATAGTTTTTGATTTATTGACAAATCTAATAAAATCTTAATATTAATGATTTTAAAACATATGCAATATCGATCTTAATTTATTCCTCTTTTCACTAGGAACACAATGAAAAAAGAACCGTCCCATTTAGATATCAACTAAAGAAGTTATGATTTTTTTCTCAAATATAGAAGAGAGAATTTTAGGTTTTACTGTAATAAAGATATCTCAGTATCAAATGTTGAGGGGAGGTCAGAACTCTAAAAACTTAGATTCTTGATACTCAAAGGATTTATATTTTGGGAGAAATAAACACGTATTTAAGGATCCGCTTGGTAAATAGATTTGCATTAGTGATTTAATTTGAGTTAGTATGATTTGAATTAGGATTTGAGTTCGTGATTTAAATTGTTATTCGAATTGACGTTTAGATGTACATTTAAGTTTTAATCTCAATATAAAATAAAATTAGAATTTGTGTTTAGAGAGGTAGTGAAGACAGTTTTTGATTTATTAATAAATCTAATAAAATCTTAATGTTAATGATCTTGAAAAATAAGCAATATGGATCTTGATTTATTCTTCTCTTCATTAAGAACACAGTGAAAAAAAAATCATCTTAATTGGATATCACATGAAGAAGTTTTGATTTTTTTCCTCAAATATAATAGAGAGAATTTTAGTTTTTATTGTAGCAAAGATATCCGAGTATCAAAAGTTTAAGGGGAATGAGAACTCTAAAAATTTAGATTCTTGATACTCAAATGATTCAGATTTTAGGGGAAACAAACACGTATGCAAAGTATTCTTGATACTCGAATCCAAATTTGTGTTCATTAAGTTCAAAGAATGCATGAAACAAACATATTCTAAAAGATTTTTGATATTCGAATCCAAATTTGAGTCTATTGAGTCTAAAGAATACATAAAACAGAAAGTTCTCATACTTTACTTCCTTTTCTTTCCCCACCATTTTCCCCCCGCTGCTTGGCAGATGTAAGAATAAACTCAAAACCCCTTAAACTCACTAAATTATGAGTTCGTTTAGCAACACAATTAGAATTTTACACCGTAGATTATTTTTGTTTTATGCTATAGTATATAAGAGCTTTATATTACAATAGTTAGAATGACCTTTTATGAACAACTTTGCCAAATACTCTCTTTATTATACACTTTTATTTTTTCTATTTCCTCCTTCTTAGCGTCTTCTTTTTTTCATTTTTGTCTTCTTTTTTTCATTTTATTTCAGGTTGATTTCCATCTTCAGGTTATACGACGGATTCTATATTGGTCTCTGGCTTTCAAGATATCCCGCAATGTATTCTCAATCTAAGATGAACAGTCTGTCTTAAAATCTTTAAACATATTCTGATTTTCTTTGCTTTAGGGCTCAAAATCACCCTCTTTTCTTCATGAAACTGCACATGGTTTTTTTTTTTATTTTTTTTTATTTTAAAGGAGAGATTCAAACTCTATACTTTATAATGAATTGTTTGAAACTACACATGTAATTAGTCACATAACTATTCTCTGATATTTTAAAAATCTATAAAATTGGAAAACTAAAAATGAGATAAATATCCTTATCATTATTATTATTATTTACCGTAAACAATAATGGAGTGGTTCATCATCAATGAAAGTTCGGTGAAAGAGAAAATTCGTCAAAAGCAGCCGACACCAGTCAGTAGTTGTGTTAAAAAAAAGTGAAAAAAAAAATGGGAGTATTCTCAACAAGGAAGTGCCATGTAGATACAACCAAAAGCTCCAACAAACCTCCACCGTCCAAAACATCAAATCTTAGCCTCCATCTCACTAACGAAGGGATCATAATAAAAATCATGAAGAATGCATGGTTGGGATTATTAACGTGTCCATAAATATTATTCCTACCCTTTTATAACCCAATGGTGTAAGTGTCCAGGTTCAGTGAACCTAGAACTTGTTCCAAACTTTTCCGTTTCCAGCTCACTAATATTTAAAAGCGCATTCATGGTCTGATGAGACGCCACACACAGACGCCCAAAAAAAGAGGGTTCTTCATCGTGCCTTTGCTTTGCTTGGTTGATCAATCAATCGATCATTATTCTTTCTGAATCACCCTCTTAAAAATGCTTCACCATCTTCATCTTCAGTCCTCTTTTGCCTCAGCTCCTTACCTGGTAACATATTCATTCCTTTCCACTTTTTTTTGTTATTATTTCTTTGTTAATAATAATATTGTTCGGTTTGTCAAATTATCTTTCCTTTTTTACTTGTTGATCATCTTCTTAATTAGTTTATTTAATTTTTTTTTTGGATTTGCATTATAGTTGTTCAATGTGTTTTCTTGAGTTTAAACGCTGTAATTGCAAGAGGCTTTTCTTCTAGTAGTTTTTTATCTTATTTAATTGATTATAATTAAATTAAAAGAACCCAACATCAAGGGTTTCTAATTGGAGAAAGCCCCTTTTCCGTAATTCTTTGAAGCTGGGATAATATATAGATATACACAAAGTATACTTAAAACAAAACGCGTGTATACAATTTGATTAATGGATATATTGAAGTCCGTACATACTTTTCTTAATTTATTTTTCTTAAAATAAAGGGTAGATTTTATTTTTATTTTTCATTTTGCACACGGGTCTTGTGTAGAAATATTAATGTATATGTGCAAATTTATGCAGTGAAGCTGAGGATGTAGTCCTGCGATCTCATCTCTTGAATATGCACAAAATGGAACCGATAATTTCCCATGGGGGCAGTGAAAGTACCGATCAGTACATGAATGGATCAGATCCAATAATCATCAAGAGAATGGACGGTGAGATCAAAAGCAGCCTCATGAGGCATGATCAGAGGGAAAGGATCAGGTGGAGGTGGGAATATAGTAAGCCTAAGAAACGTCGACGTGGCCTACACCAAGGAAACGCGGCCACGATGATCATCAACTCAGCCATGATATCTCCAGCTGATCATCTCATCAATGATCGGGATGACCACCGCTTCAATGGAGGAGTTGCATACACCATGGAAAACCCAGCTGATCAGATATTCCTAACTTTGCTCTTCACTCTTTGCCATCGCTTCTGCCAGGTAATTACAACGAATAAGACACGTGATAGCATGTTAGTCACATAGAACGCATGGTAACTTAGTTCAGAAAAAATTTCAGTTTAAACCGATTTTGCCGGGTAACTAGGGGTGGCAAAACAGGTTGGTGGATCGGGTTTGTGTCAGGTTTGAGTTAATTTTTACAAAAATAGATCGACATTAATCCGACCCGTGACACGAACTGGTTGAGATTTCTCAACCTGAACACGACCCGTTTTGATACAGGTTGACACGAACACGACCCGTGTCAACTTGTTTCTTATGCATAGTGTCAAAAAATACGACCCGTTCGTTTTTGACCCGTTACCCGATTGTGACCCGCAACCCAACTGTGACCCGCCGACATTAATATATATAATGTTAAAAAAAAATAAAATTAGAAGAGTTTTATACCACTTTAACAAGGAAATGAGTGATAAGAGAAGCATGGTTTGATCTTTTAAGGGTTTATATTATATATATGAAATAATATTAATTTTTTAAAATTTAATTAATTAAATACGGGTCAAAAACGGGTCATTTTCGTGTCAGACGGGTTGACCCGAACACGACCTGTTTTTGACGGGTCAATTTCGGGTCGACACTAAAATGACCCGTGGTCAAATTTTTCGACACTAACCCGCAAAAAATCGTGTTGGATTCGTGTCGTTGTGTCGTAACCCGTATTGCCGGCCCTACCAGTAACCATCACAAATCTCTTTCTCACATAATTCAATTTAAATTGTTATAGTATTTTTCAATTCGAACTAGATGATCTAAACACCTTTTTAATTAATTAGTTGAAAAACTTGATCAATTATTTAGTCATATGAAATAACATTTTAGTTATAATATGATATAATTAAGCTGGCTATGGTAGGAGGGCATGCAATGTTATTGGTGGAAAAAGAAGCAAAAAATTGTTTGATCATGTGCTCATGGGGTGATCATCATGGAACACGAAAAGAACAACGACGACGACATCAACATCAACGTGTTGATGATGGCTAGCTTCTTCCTCAAAATGGCCTTGTACGGAGCTAAGAAATATCCATGTTCACTAAGCAGTACTAGTTATGGCTTGGTTGACATATAATATATCCGATGTTCCGTGACGAGTTCCCCTTTCCAACTTCAAACTTTCATGCGATCCGCGTGTTGGATGTATACGTATATATGTACATATATATACCTACACCTGATCACGTAGTCTGATCCAGTGCTTCTGAGAATCTGTTTGCTTATGTTTTAAGTTAAGAACAATAATATCGAGCCTGAGTATATATAACCCAAATACTGGGAAGTTGTATTCATTTTCCATATAAATGTGTGTTTTGGTATTCAAATAAAGTTTGCTACTCCATTTTTCCCTCTGCTCCTATACATAAGCAATATTGGCTAGTTATCTCCATCATTGGTAAATCTGTTGTGACTGATATATATATATATATATATATATATATATGTATGTATGTATGTATGTATGTACCCCTCTAGAAGATATATATTGCATGAGCTTAATTTGCTTTGAAGTTGAACTTTAACTCGCTAAAAG
>CAMOHE010046065.1:14050-36427 GCA_946598075.1 Artocarpus hirsutus
CCCTTTCCAACTTCAAACTTTCATGCGATCCGCGTGTTGGATGTATACTTATATATGTACATATATATACCTACACCTGATCACGTAGTCCGATCCAGTGCTTCTGAGAATCTGTTTGCTTATGTTTTAAGTTAAGAACAATAATATCGAGCCTGAGTATATATGTTTTGGTATTCAAATAAAGTTTGCTGCTCCATTTTTCCCTCTGTTCCTATACATAAGTAATATTGGCTAGTTATCTCCATCATTGGTAAATCTGTTGTGACTGATATATATATATATATATATATATATGTATATATATATATGTATGTATATGTATGTATGTATGTATGTATGTACCCCTCTAGAAGATATATATTGCATGAGCTTAATTTGCTTTGAAGTTGAACTTTAACTCGCTAAAAGCGAGGCTATAAAACGATTACTATTTTTGACAAGATATTATATACCTATCCTAGATTAGTTCTCATTCAAGCCTACTAAGTAGTAGACCAAACTTATCGCATGAAAAAGCAGACTAAATTTAAGGCGGTAAAAATTAGATGGTTAGCTCAAGAAAGGGGTGAATAAAGACGCACTTGAGCGATTTGGAATTTATGCCATAAGGGATACAAATATTCGTACGCAACTCGTCCCCTCTTGATCATAAAGATTGATATTCAGTTCATATGCTCGCATGTACACGTGCTAGAAAACTTGGATAATTTATTGTTGGACCAGTTATCCTAACACTCTGTCATACCTCATCAGTTTCGCCGTTTGTCTTCGTGCTTCCAATGCTCAAGTCAATTACGTGTAGGGTTAATTGTGGTGGCGAAACGTACATATGTACGACGAAGTGAAGCATCACTACAACACAAAAAAATCTTTAACATCAGTCAAATAGATGTTAAAAACTATAATAGAGTATTTGATATGATGGTGGAAACTATTGGTTAGAACTATTTTTACTGTAACATGTGAGCGTTTTACAATATAGCAATTTTTTTTACTGTAGCATGTGAGAGCTTTACACTGTTCATAACTAAAATAGGGGTTAAAACCACTCATAGCCAAACAGCATGTTAATGTTGGTTTTCGTAGTGTTGTATTTAGTGACGCTGAAAATCATCAATTTTTACAAGTTGGACCGATGTCAAATATTAAAATACAATAGTTGCTAAAAAAAGCACAATGTATTTTGCTTCAGTTTAGATGTGAAGAACGGACTAACTTGCAATCATTTTTGACCTATGTCGCGAAGCTTAGAGATAATAACTAGCAATTCATGTATTTGGTCAAAAATGGACTTTATATCTACCATAGAAAATTCCAAAATTTTTAGGATTAGGAACTTGTCTATACCTTCCTTCTTGGTTTTGTATTTGTATTCAAGAGTGCTCCATATTTCCAAGGAAGACTCCATTAAGTTGTAGAAATCATAAGGCCTATTGAAGAGAGTGTTAAAAATGTGACCTTGCCTCATCACTTCATCATTTGTTTTGCTTCTTTCTAGCGGCCTTGACTTTGTCAAAATCATCCTTTTTCGATTCTAGAAGTGGCTCCAACTTCAGATCAAGAACATAAGCGATCTTGAGGACGATGAGTAGGAAGAACAACTTTCCCTTCAAGCAAGTGAAGTTTATGCCATCAAAACGATCAAATTGAACATTTGGATTGAGAAAAGATGCCATATTCTTTTCAATCTTCATCACAGTAGATTAAAACCTTTAAGACTATTAGTGTATATGTGTATAGAGCAAGAAATGTAGGCTTAAATTTTTGAAGATAAAGATGGGTTTGAGGCGTACAATGAAAATGCTTTCCTTCAAGATTTTATTTGCCCTCACTTATAAAGTTTGGTAATGATGACAAATTATCTTCCAGATACAATGAACCCTTGAACACAATATCTAACAATAATATTGGATTTCAAAACATGATATGAAGTTTGTAATTTTTTGGAGATTTAACAACACATAGTGGTGTCATTTTATGAACCATTGCAGTCATATCAGTTCATATATCCTTTCACATATAAAGGTACCTTTTCATTTATAAAAGTGTCTTTTTATATAATGTCATAACTATTATAACGGATATATCCGTTGGTAATAGATATTCAGATTTCTATGAAAGCATACAACCAAATAAGAATGGTTCGAAATAGCTTTATGTCATAACTCTTTAATATTGAAAAAATATGAACCAGTGCTGTGGCACTCTATTGAGCCAGTGCCACGACACCCTACTGTTAGTGCCGCGGCATCAGAAAATCTAGCCGCAGTGATGCTTCCAATTTTCACAAAAAATCATAATTTCTATTTAAGTATGACAATTAACTTTATATTTGAGAGATGTGTTACAATCTCTCTTACACAAAATCATATCCTAAAGTGTGCACTGATTTATGGCACCATTTGGGGTTAAGATACGCAACCATTTATATTTGCATAAGACCATGATCCTTATCCTATATGCTACTCAACTTCGAATGTCATTAGTACTCACCTTACATACTTTGAGTTTTATGTCTAGACGAAGGTGGCGTTGAGGCACCAAACATTGTTAATGCTAAACCAACAAACAAATCACCCAGCAATGGGTGAAAGGTTAAACTAATTCATGCCATCAATATTGACGCAGCACCAAATTTCATGAATACTTTGTTTAGCAAAACTCAGTTTCAATATTTCTTTGCTAGATGATGAGGTACATGGTGTCGAGCCCTATCTCAGAATATAATTAAGTTGACATTCGCCTCGAGCTTAAAGGATGCCTCAAGGTCCTTCTTGAACATAGGCATTGGCGTTCACGTGGAGCAAAAGGTGGTCAGGGATGGGGCTAAATGAAATTGCCGCTCCCAACACCAAAAATTTGTTTTCTTCTTTAATCCTGTATTGATATACATATATTATAATTACCTAAAACTATAAATAGCCCCCTTAAAAGTTGACATTTAGTCTTATCTCCCCCCATGATAAACTATTAACACTTTTTATAAATTCCAAAAGAAGCCCAATCTCTTCAATAGTCCAATATGCTCTTAACTTTATTTCCTAATACTAATGTTTTATTATATTTTTTTCTTTTTTTAACAATTTGATAATTATAACTTTTTTTTTTTGGTGATCTAATTCTCTTGTTATTGTTGTTGTTTTACATATGCTACACACATAGAGTTCACAATTATTTGTTTATTTATCAAAATATATTTAAAAATGCCACCTTAACACAGCAATATAATGGCAAACCAGTTTATGAATCATATTTTATTTACATACATTATAAAATTTTTTTCAATTGCCTTAATAATGAGATTATTATGCAACATTTTCGAAGTATGAATACTTGTTGGGGGCAACTATAATATATTCATTGTTGATTTGAATTAAATTTTGTTATAACTATTAGCCCCCTTCACAAGAATTCCTGGTTTCATCATTGGTCTTGAGGTCCATGTTGATGCTTACCGTGTCCTAGAGTCGTACCAACACCACGTACGGCGGTGCATGGTGCTCAGCTCTTCCCTATTTACCTCTGTCTAGACTAGTCGACCTGCAACAAGAGGAGGGATGCCTCAGAGGAGGGTTGATCAGTAAACAAGACAAGGGCTCTCTGATGCTCAAGGCAGGGGGTGCTCGGTAGAGGTTGGGAACAAGTCAGTTGGGAAGGAGCTTGCTTGCTTTTAGAATGCAATAAATGCATCCTATTTATAGGTTACCACTTGGACTGAGTGTTAGGTGGGTATTGCCCATAACTCGAGTGTCACATCATGACGTGTCAGATGACAAACGACAAGTGTCGTGTCCCTCCACCGGTGGATAAGCTCACATCCGACGGTGAGTTATTTGCCATTTGTTGGCCAATGATAGCAAGTAGCAGCCTACTTTAGAATGATGATAGTCTGACCTAAGCTGACATTGAGTCCGAGGAGGCATGCACCTAGGAGAGGTGTGGCCTGAAGGAGTCCTGAGAAGCACCTCGGACAATGTATCAAGTGTAATCGGGATCAGTTATGAGCTCCGCATACCTTTGCCGAGCTGGGTGGCCAACCACCTAGAGTTTGGCTCCTCGACGGCAGCGTTGAGCTCACCCTTAACAATAGCCCCCTAGTTCACCTGGTCAGTGTCCGGCCGGGTGGACTATGCCGAGCGAGTGAGGTCGGCTCAAGGAGGAACACCAAGAGGCATCCCGAGACAGCGGCAGATGAAGGGTCACAGGGATTGTCAGGGAGACGCGTTACTCTGCAACCAACTGCGCCGCTTGTCAAGTATAATGATCGCACTTCTTCATCTTCTATGCCTAGATTTTTCGCACAAAATGGCTATAAATAGGCCTCTTTTTTCTGTCCTTTGCACATGCAATTGAGGCGATACTTTGCTCCTGAATTTTGACTGCCAAGCTATTAACTGCAACCCGAGAGCTTTCTGTTCCTAAGCAAACTTTAGCCGAATAGGTAATTTCTGAGGAGCTCAAGTATGAGTGATCTGTTGGATTCTCAAAATGTAGATATTTCCTGGTCGGAAAGCAGTTTCGAGACCACATCAACTCATGCAGACGTTAGCACTGAGAATGTACCGCCTAGATGGGAAGGCGTTGGGCGGCTTGCTCAAATATTACGGCTCGACTTCCAGATTGTACCAGAGCAGGAGTTCCTTAATTTGTTGGCCAAAGAACGCCTCGTGAGGCCATGCACGGGTGAGGACCCATACATCAGAGCAGCAACCGCCGGCACCTCTCGAGTTATCGCTCAGGAGAAGGCTGAACTAGGTGCTGCATCCGACCTTTCGAGTACATCCTAGCGGCATTCGGGTGCCTTTGCCCTAGTTGTGGGCAGAGTTACCATCGAGATCTCCGACAAGCAGTGGCAGGCCAAAGAGTTAAAACCGACCAGGAGCCCCCCAGTGGACAAGGGCGTTAGGGTTACCCGTGTTTGTGAGGTGACCACCTACAAGATCAGCTGGCTAGGGCAGACTTCGACGGCAGCTTATTCCAGCGTGATGATAGAATCTTGGCTAGTGGACCTTCGTGTCAAGTTTGACATTCTCGACGACGTCGTCTTTATCGCACCTGAAGAGAATGAATCCCCATTGACTTTGCTAGAGGGGTTTATTACACTGTATGCGGAGTTCTTTCGCGCCGGGCTGCTCCTGCCATTTCACCCCTTCCTCCTCCGGGCACTCAACGACCTTAATGTGTGCCCGGCTCAGTTTAACCCGAATAGTTATAGGTTGCTGATCGGGATGTATGTTCTGTGGAGGTATTACTGGCCTACTGAGATGCCGTTGGAGGCATTTAAACAAGTATTCAAAATGAAGAAGCTTCCCCAGCAGTCCGGTTGGTATTATTTCACCAGCTTCAGGAAGGACTTCATCTTGGGTAACCCCGACTCGGACAAGCTTTGAAAATATAAGTGGTTCTACGTCGGGGGCAATTATTTAGCCCAAGCCGACGAGGTCGTTCCTAAGGATCAGCATGTCCCGAAGACATTTGAGCAGGGGCACGTCTAGAGCAAGCGGCCATGGGCCCCACATAACATCATCAAAGCGGTCGAGGATCTCTTCGAGAATCTAGAGGCGAAAAAGCAGCAGACCTTTCTGCTCAGCAAGGAGATCCTGTCCCTCTACAGTTGGTTCGAGAGAACCAACGGAATAAATCCCCCGCGTAACCTTTAGCTTGCTCGGGATGTCAAGCAAGTCACTGTAGCCAGGTCGAGCGCCGTCGACATCTCGGGGCTAAGCAAAGTCCGATCCGGTTGGTCGACGAGGCAGCCACCATCATCCGATTCTGAGAGCTCCTCGGGTGGCACCTTCAATGCAGGGCCATCGATCGTAGACGAGGACCTCAAGGACATGATCAGGCTCCTTTATCCGTCACGTCCACTTTGGATCAGAGGTTGGTCCCAGGTTTTATTATCTTGTTTTTGGCACTTGCCGACCTTATTCTGACAATTTTGTTTTTGCTGAGATGTCTTCCAAGCCCATGTAGATAACCTCGAGGGAAAGGCATGCCTTGATGGAGCGTCTCCGTGCAAAAGGCAAGGGCAAGGGCGTGGAGGTTGGGAAGAAACGTAAGCAGACCCCCCGAGCAGAGCGCCCGCCACTTCCCGAACCGCAACCCACAGTAGTCCAAGAATAACAACCCGAGCCAACAGGGGCTAGGGCCTCTTCAAGTGCCACCCCTGAGGCTAACAGAACCTCGCCACCCGCCCCAAGGAGACTAGCCGACTACCGAAAGCACATACTTGAACACCTCGGGGACATCGTTCCTCAGGATGACTTCTTAAGGAACCTTCAGAGTGAGGATTTCCATAGACTGGCCAAGGCGGCCTTCTGATCAGCTGCCTTGGTAAGCGTATCATCTTATAATCTTTTCCAGTCACCTCTTATTGATCACTAACCAAATCCATTTTCCTAAACAAGCGCCTACATCCACATGGCCTATTCCATGGGGATGAAAGAGACCCATTATGAGAAGGAAAGGCACAATAGGGCCATCCTCAGGCTTCAAGAGGTTGAGAAGGAGCTCGGTGAAAAGAATATCAAGTTAGATCAAACCAGAGGTTCACTATCCTGAGCCAAGGAGGAGGCGAAGAAAGCGAAGGAGGAGCTCATTGAGGTGCATAGGGCCGCCGAGTTGGTCAAGGGTCAGCTTGAAGCTTCACAGGCAGAGAACCGTTGACTCATGGAAGAGCTTCCGGGCCTACTCACGCAAGCCGTGGAGGACTTCAAACAGTCCTTAGAGTACGCCGACCTCTACTACTTTGGTATGGCGGACTTGAGGGAGGAGTTGATTAGGCAGTACCCTGAGGCCGTGGGTTTTAATTGGTCGGCCCTGATTGTTGAGCCCAAGCAAGCGGCAACCCAACAGGCATCTGAGGAGGTCATTGAGGTGGACGACGACAACGATAGGGATGAGTAGGGTGCCGACGGCGGCGAGACAGACCAGGGTGTCAGAGAGCAGGGTGATGGCGGTGACAAGAACGATGCCGAGGATAGGGCCCATGCTTAATCATCATTTTTTTGTTTTTGTTTTTGTTTTTGTATTCAGGCTCAGGAGGTGCCCAGTTATTTGTACCTCTCCATTGCATTATGAACTAATGAAATTTCCTTTTCCAAGATATTGCTCCTCAAATTTTGAAATTTTTCTTCCAAGTGCACTTATTCTCAGATAGGTAAAATGTGTTCATTAGGTTGGGAGTTCCTTGGGAGTGTAGGCACTTCGACTTAGGGTTTATTAGTAAATTTGGATCAAGTTAGGTGCTCCTCAGAAAGAGTTTTCCACTTCTTGTTCTCTAAAATTCTTTTTCAACCCAGTTTTTGCCGACTTGTGATCCTGACGATCACCCAAGTTAATCCAAGCATGTTGTGGTGATTCGATTAGATCACCTGTTTCTCGGTTGGACAGAGCACAACAATATGTGATAACCCTTGCCCTGTCACCCCCGTAGACTTATTTAAGTTGTTGGAAACTTGTACAAGTCTAATGGTGGTCAGGACCTTATCCTGCTAGGATGAATTTTTGTGGGCAACCTACACGGTGGCAGATGAGATCGGTTGATTTCTAATTAGCCCCCCAGCATAATTGACAGTTGATAATCCGTCTTGGGGAATTGTGTCCGGTCAACCGAGCTGGAGTCAAAGTAACCCTGTTTGGGATTTAATATTCTTTAAACACATATTGCTCAATAGAATAGTGCATGAATTTACATTTCATTGATGTATAGTAATTACATTCCAATCCTATTCAATAGGTCTAGTTACAAAAGAACATAGCCAGAGGTCAAAAAGTGGTTCTGGCTAGTTTTAACAAAATAATCTTTTCAATAGCTCGGCATTCCAAGGGTGGCCGAGCAAATTGCCGTCGGTATCAAAAAGCCTATATGTTGCTGGCCGTACAATTTCTACGACCTTGTAAGGTCTATCCTATTTTGGTCCGAAGGCTCCCACCCCGAGTTGGGGGACCGTGACTTTCTTTAGTACCAAGTCTCTAACTTTAAAGCTTCTCCATCGAACTCACCTGTTATAATACCGAGCAACGACTTGATTTCGGGCTACGTTATGAATGACAGCCTGGTTTCTTCTCTCCTCGAGCAGGTCAAGCTCGGACATCAAAGCTTCGGTATTTCAGACTTCTTCGAACTACTCAATCGGTAGCTTGGGAGTCCGACCTCGACGGGCATTACGGCTTCTGCTCCGGACATGAGTGAGAACAATGTCTCGCTTGTTGCAGTTTTAGTAGTTGTTTGATAGGCCTAGAGCACTTTTGGGAGCTCGTCAATCCATGCTCCCTTAAGGCCTTCGAGCTTCTTTTTCAGGTTATCCTTGGTTGTCTTATTTTCTACTTTAACCTGCCCATTTTTCTGGAGATAGCTCGGGAAAGAAAAAGCTTTCCTGATACCGAGCTACTCGCAGATGCGGAGCAAACTTGCCGCTTCAAATTGTTTGGCATTGTCGGTTACAATGGTGTGCAGAATCCCGAACCTGCAAATAATGTTCTTCCATACGAAGCTGGTACATTTTGCCCTAGTCATGTTAGTGCACAGCTCCACCTCAACCCATTTGGTCAAGTAATCTATAGCCACAATACAATATCTAAATTGAGACCAAGCTGGTGGAAGGGGTCCGATCAGGTCAATGGCCCACTTCACGAAAGGCCACGCCAAAGTTACCGAGGTGAGGGGCTCGGCATGGTGCACGGGCATCCTCGCAAACTGCTACACTTGATGCATTTTCACGTATATTTCTTGCAATCTTGCTGCATGGTTGGCCAATAGTAGCCCTATCGAAGGCATTTTTAGGCCAGAGCTCGCCCCCCAGAGTGGTTTCTGTAGATGCCTTCGTGATTCTCCTTCATCAAGTATTGAGCCTCATCTGGCCCTACACACCTGAGGCATAGGGTCGAATAGCCGCGTCGATATAATTTTTCATCGATTATCGAATACTGTGCCGAGCTGTTGTAGATCCAACATGCTTCTTCCTTATCATCGGGCAATTCGGCTATGGTCAGGTATCAGATGGTCGGTTCCATCGATGCGACTCCGTTCTGTTCGGCTATACTTGAGACTACTCCAGCTATACTTGGCTTGGGTAGCCTCTCAATAGGGATCAAAGTTAGGTCATCACCACCTAGGCCCGACACCAGTCGAGCGAGGGCGTCGGCCTCGGAGTTCTCAAACCTAGGAATCTGCTTGAAATCGTATGATCTAAATTGGCCGAGCAGTAGGTTAACTTTTTTAAGTATGAGGCCATTGATTCTGTCCGAGCTTGGAAAACTCCAGCCACTTGCTGGATGACAGCATCAAATCACTATGGACAGTATGCGATCTACGCCGAGCTCTCTTGCAATCCGAAGTCCGGCCAAGAGCGCTTCGTACTCCGCTTCATTATTCAAAGCCTTGAAGTCAAACCTGAGCGCGTATGGTATTTTGTGTCCATCGAGGCTAATCAGCAGCAATCCGGCTCCTGACCCATCTATGCAAGATGATCCAACCGCGAAGAGTTTTCATTCTTGCTCCAGCACAGGCTGGGGATCGCTGGAGCTAGAAACGTCATTTTTAACTTCGGGCGATTTCTTGGCCAGAGGTGTGCTTTGCTCGACATTCGTAAATTAGACAATAAAGTCGGCAAATGCTTGAGCTTTGATTGTAATTCTCGACAAATAAACGTCATACTGGCCGAGCTTAACTGACCACTTAGCCATTCGACCTGATATCTCTGGACTCTGCAAAACTTGTCAGAGCGAGAACTTAGTCGGTACTTTTATCGTGTGGCACTGGTAATAAGACCGCAACTTCCAAGCAGATGTGACCAAGGCAAAGGCCAACTTTTTGATAGGGGGTACCTCTCCTTGGTACCACAGAATGCATGGCTAGTGTAGTAGACTGAAAGTTGGGCTCCGTCTTCTTCTGGGACTAGAACTGAACTTACAGCCCTCTCAGAAACAACTAGGTAGGTAGTTAATATCTCCCCTGGCAAAGGTTTGGACAGGAGCGGGGGCATGGCCAGGTACCTTTTTAGGTTCTGGAATGCTTCCTCGCACTCCCTGCACTACTCAAGCCTCCCCTTGAGTGCCTTGAAAAAAGGATGGCACTTGTCGGTAGTTCGGGAGACAAACCTAGACAGAGCCGCTACCATGCTGGTAAGCTTCTGCACTTCTTTCACAGTCTGAGGTGAATGCATGTCGATAACTGCCTGTGCTTTTGTAGGGTTGACCTCAATACCCCGTCGGTTAACCAGGAATCCAAGGAACTTGGCTGAGCTCACTCCAAACGCACACTTCGTCGGGTTGAGTTTCATCCCATATTCCTAGAGTATATCGAAGCTTGCCCGGAGGTCTATCATGTGATCCCCTACGCGGATAGATTTGACCAGCATGTCGTCCACGTATACCTCTATCGTCTTGCCGATTAGCCTGGCAAACATCTTATTGACGAGCCACTGGTAAGTTGCCCCAGCATTCTTTAGTCCGAAGGGCATTACTACATAGCAGTAAAGCCCCTGGTCGGTGATGAAAGCCATCTTCATCTGGTCCTCCTCGGCCATCTGGATCTGATTGTACTAGGAGTACGCATCCATAAAGCTTAGCAGCTCGTGCCCGGCTGTCGCATCCACAAGCTGATCTATTCGGGGCAGTAGGAAGCAATCTTTCAGGCACGTCTTGTCTAGGCCGGTATAATCTACACAAACCTGCCACTTTTCACTGGTCTTTTTGACAAGCACGACACTCGCCAACCACTCTAGATACTTGACTTCCTGGATAAATTCGCCCTTGAGGAGTTTCTGAACTTTCTCGTTTATTGCAACAAATCTCTCTAGATTGAAGGCTCTTCTCTTCTATATTACCGGCTTGTGATTGGGCTACACATTGAGACGATGACAGATCACACTTGGGTCTATGCCAAGCATGTCATCGTGTGACCACGCAAATACATCCCGGTAATCAGCAAGTAGCTTCTCCAGGTCGGCCCGAATCTCAGCTGATAATTGTGACCCGAGTCGGACCGTGCATTCAAGATGTTCTGGATCCAAGCTGAACGGCAGTAAGTCCTAGACAAGAGTTGCTCTGACCTCTTCCTCGGGAAGTCAGGGGTCAAGGTTGGCCAACATTCGAGATTGTGGATCCATCAAGAGCTCTACGTCATTGGCCATGTAGATAGCCAAGACGTTTAGTTGCTTTGCTTGCTGCATGGATGGCATTCTCATAGCAAGCTCGAGAATCTTTCTGGGATGACCGAATGACTCCAACCCCATTCTCCATGGGGAATTTCATGGCCAAGTGATATGTGGACACTATAGCCTTCAGGGTGTTGAGCGTCGGTCGACCGAGAATGATATTGTACTAGGAGGGTTTATTGACGATGAGGAAGTCAATGACATGAGTGACCTGAGCTGCTCCCTCTTCAAAGGTCACTGGTAATGCAACCTTCCCAACTGCTCAGGCACATTTGCCAGTGAAGCTGTATAGTAGAGACTAGACCAGGATGACTGTAACATTACTGATCTTCATCTTGTCAAAAGCCTGTTTAAACAAGATATTGGCCAAGCTGCCATTGTCGACGAGCACTCGTTGCACGATGTTATTGGCGACATGTAGCTCACAAACGAGGGCGTCGTTATGCGGGTGGATCAACTTATCGGCCTCCTCCTCCGTGAATGTAATGGGGGTGTCTTGTTGGCGGTAAATTTTGTTTACATGCTTAGACATGTTGATAAAATCACCACGCTCCACCAAACGAGCATCTCAGACGTAAGTTCACCTACTACTCGAGGTGTCCTCAGTAACAGGCCCGTCGAAGATCATGTGAATAATGTTCAGGGGTTCCAGGGCCTTTCCACCGTCGCTACATCGGCGGTCTTGACCATCTCGGCTCAACGACCCATTTCTACTAGTATTGGTGGCCGGTGTTATAACCCACTCGACGAACTCCCTTAGATGTCCTCCTCAGACCAGCCTCTCGATCTAGTCTTTCAACTATATGCATTCTCGAGTGGTGTGTCCCACGTCCTTGTGGAACTCGCAGTACTTCACCTGATCGCACTTCACCCTACTGCCCTTGAGCTTAGGTGGGGGAACCAACAGATTTTTTTCACTCACCTGGGCGTATAGCTCGTCAATTGTCACCACCAAAGGCGTGTATCTCTAGAATTTCTCAGTTGGGGTTTTAGGCTTTTCGGCCTTCTCCTTCCTCGGCTTCTTAGGCTACTCGATGGCCACCTGCTTGGGAGCCTTCTCCTTCTTGTTCTTCTTTATGCGACTTGTGCTGGCTTCTTCTCTACGGCTTTTCATGTATTCCGCGGCATCAGCGTGTCTCTGGGCATAACCGAACATCTGTGAAAAAGTGCTCAGCTGCTCGAATGCTAGAGACCAGGTGAGCTTCTCGTCTCGAAGGCCCCCTACAAAAATGTGTTTGAGGGTCTTGTCCTTGACTTGCTTCACCTCAAGCACTGCTCGGGTAAACTTGTTTATGTAATCTCAGACGCTGCCATCCCCTTGCTTGACAGCATACAAGTACGTTATTTCTTTTCTTCTCGTCTTTGTAGTTGAGAATGCCGCTGAGAAGGCGTCGACGAGCTGCTAGAAAGAAGTGATGGACGCCAGCTCAAGCCGTCTAAACCATTGCTGAGCTGGACCCGTGATGGTTAGCAAAAAAGCTTTGCACATAGTCGCGTCGTTGGCGTTTTGGAGAAACATATGTCCCCAAAATAGCTCGACATGTTCGTCGGCATCTGTGGTCCCATCATAAGCCTTGATTTGTGGGACTTTGAACTCGGGTGGCATAGGGGCTCGCATGATCATGTCTGGGAATGGAGGATCCAAGGCTCCCGTGTCCTCCAGGCCGAACCAGTTATTACGAATCTCATCAATTTGGCGCTGTAGGTCTCGAAACTGATGACTGTTTGTGTCCTCAGGCAGTTCGATCCTATAGGGTGCTCCACCCTCGGCCCAGTCGCCAACTTCAAGTTCTTGGCCTCATGGTATCCCCCAGCGCTCGAGCCTATTAAAAATAAAGGCACAAGAACCTTGGGGTGACGGCGGTTGTGTGGCCTGCTGGCCGATTCGGCCCTCCTGGACAAGTCTGTTGTTGGCCGAGACTGCACGCGTGGAGCTTCGTGTGCGTATGAAGTCTACTTTGTCAATGGGGCCGATCTCTCGTCCTACTCGACCTCCAAACTGGTCAGTCGGGGCTGGGGGAAAGAGGCTGGGAACAGCCTGGTGCTGTGCCTACTATGCAAGCTGTTAGGTGAGTATCTGGACAGCTTACCTGCTCGACCGGGCCTGGTGCTTATTTGGCCCATGCCGCACTCCCTTGGCCACCGGATTGGGATGTCGTAGCTCGTGGGCGGCCCCTTGGTCTGTCGGTGTTCTGAAGCTGGTTTCGTTGATCCCCCGACCCCTCTTGCTGGGTAGCGCCATCCTGGGCATTCCCTCGAGTTACCATTGTGAACCGAAGGTTAACTGTGCTTAGTATTTTTGAATTGAAAGGCGTAAGGTACCCTCCTTCTAGCACCAAAATGTTGTTGTTTACCATGTTCTGGCATCGTACCAACACCATGTGTGGTGACGCACAGTGCTTAGCTCTTCCCTATTCGCCTCTGCCTGGACTAGTCTACTTGCAACAAGAGGAGGGACGCCTCGGAGGCGGATTGGCCAGTAAACAAGACAAGGGCTCTCCGATGCTCAAGACAGAGGGTGCTTGGCAGAGGTCAGGAATAAGTCAATTGGGAAGGAGCTTACTTGCCTTTAGAATGCAATAAATGCATCCTATTTATAGGTTACCACTTGGACTAGGTGTTAGGTGGGTTTTGCCCATAACCCGAGTGTCACATCATGGCGTGTTAGATGGCAAACGACAAGTATCGTGTCCCTCCATCGGTGGATGAGCTCGCATCCGATCCGATGGTGAGTTATTTGCCATTTATTGGCCAATGATAGCGAGTAGCAGCCTACTTTAGAATGATGATAGTCTGACCCGAGCTGACATTGAGTTCGAGGAGGCACCCAGGAGAGGTGTGGCCCGAAGGAGGCCTGAGAAGCACCTCAAACAATATATCAAGCGTAATTGGGGTCAGTTATGAGCTCCACGTACCTTTGTTGAGTTGGGCGATTGACCACCTAGAGTTTGGCTCCTCGGTGGTGGCGTCGAGCTCACCCTCAACAGCCTACGTAAAGCCTAAAGTGGCATTGGCATCCACCTTGATCATAAAGTTATGTTGGCGTCCTCCTTGAACGTAAGCCACACTTGTTGCACATGGGTTCTAGTTCTATTAGTTGCAATGATATCACACATGTCAATTGATTATGGATCAAGAAATTGGCCTATTATTTACTTTTCTTACATCAATCATTGAAATAATACGTAAATATGATGGATTATACTATGAGGAATGAGGTTTTTAACTAGAGTTTACCATTGATAATATTACAAATTTGGTTGCCTTTTGGTGCAAAGCTTAGGACTTCTAAGTGCAAGTCGGAGCAAAAACACTTTGAAGACAACTCTATTCATAACTAATTCATAATTTTTACATATAATAAAAGATTATGGAGGAAAGCTTTAGTGCGTCACTAGAAGGTGCAAACTTTACATCGACAAGTTTTAGTAGTGAATTGTTTTCTTTTTCATTTCTATAGTTACCTAAATATTTTTAGAATTACTTCAAGTTATAAAATTTGACTTTTTACTAGATTTATGCTAGAGGTAGCAATAATCATGTTCGTGTCGTGTTTGGGTCGACACGTTTGCAGCACGACACATTTAGCCCAAACACAAACACGGCACGATTAATAAACATGTCAAAAATGCAAACACAAACACAACACCCCTATGGCATGCGTAACATGACACGACATGATTAACACGATTATTAAACGTGTCGTGACGGGTTAACACGATAACAACATGCATATGACACGTTTATGACCCAATTAACTAAAAATAAAAAAAATTAATTTTTTTTTATAAAAAAGCCAATAAAGAAAATTAACAAAAACACAATATCTAATTAATACTAACCTACTTGTCACCCCCCGGAGTATGGGAGGTGACGTAGCAGATTAATTGAGTTAGTTAAACCAAAAATTAATTAAAATATGAATTTTAGAATAGGAATTAATTATAAAAATATGATAATTTTAAAACCATTTTAGAGGCAAGCAGTTGTAATTTTTAAACAAATAAGAATGATAATAAAATAAACAATAAGAAAAAGATGACAAAAACTACGAAGGAACAGAAATGGGTCCCACTGACCTACATTTTGTGTACACACACAGTACTGGCAATATATTATTACAACCACAGTCCAAATAAAAAGGAAGAGTTAGAAAATTACATGCCTTGATTTACATAATTTCAAATAACCTACTTAGTTCCTCTACTGCCCGTGAGTTCTGTCCGTGGACTCCTCTTCAAACCTAAGCTAAAATCCACCTAGAGAAAAGGTTTTAAAACAAATAAAACGTGAGCGAAAGACTCAATAGGACTATTTATTTGAAACATTTAATCTTCAAAAAAATTTCATTAATCAAGTAAATATTTAGAAAATGAACTTGAATAAGTAAATAGATAAATAAATACGTAAATAAGAATCCGATAAAGACTTATCTTATCAAACAATTTTATAGGTCGACTAGAAAGAATAACATTTTCTTTTCCTAAGCAAGCCATATGTAAATCACCACCGTAGTGGCCCAACTAGGTTTTGAAACCTGCCCCCAAGGTCGCGCACTACACGACCTGATCTCTGATATGGCATCATGCCCTTAAATATGATTATATATATCTTTCTATGATCATTAAAATATCTTTTTACCAAAAATAATCATTTACATTCATTATGAGGTTTATTATAAAAACCACCTCAATCTACTGTTTAAAAAAAAACATTCAATAAAAGTCCTCTTTCAATCAATTATTGAAAATATTTGATAAAATCCCTCTTATGCCAAAATCATTTTAAAATCAGGTTACCAAGGAAAAGGGGTAGAAGTCCTACCTCAATACTCGTGTCGGTATCCCACATCGAAATCCCGGTCCACTATACGTTAGCTCAGCGAATCCACGCTTAACCTTAAATAGAAACTAGGTCTATTAGTATCTAGCGTGAGATATTCTATGTTACTAAATCATCTCATGGTGTCCTAGTGTGCCATTTAGGTTTATGAAATAATTTTACAAAGTCGAAATTTCAATCGAATTTCAAAACGATGAAAACGGGTGAAAAATCACAAAATTTCACCATACTCGGTCGGCCTGCCGGTCCCCTGGTTCACCGGGCCAAACTATGCAGTTCAGCCTGCTGGAGGTCCAGGTCCGGTAAGACAAACTTTCCCAGGTTAGGCTTGCTGGTCGGATGAATCTGGCCTGTCGAACACATGAATTTGGCCTGCCAAACACGAAGTTTGGCCTACTGATCTGAAAAAATTCTAGAATTTTTCAAGTACGGGTTTCAGCCTCCCCGAGCCCAAATCTTTAATTTCAACCTGTTTCCTCAATTCTCAAGCATGGATAATAATCATAATTGATAAAAAAACATGGTAGATTACTTTTTAATGCTTTAAAACAAGTTTTAAACAAAATTTTTAGAAAAATCCAAAAATAGAGAAAAATGGAGAAAAATAAAAAATCTTAATTTAAATCCGTTTTTTATCAAACAAAGTTTGTATTCTAGTTATTCTAAGTTCATCAATCCTAGATTGATAGTTTTCTAAGCTTAGAAAAGCTTAAATTTCAAAATACAAGAAAATTTGAAAAATTTAGAAAAGTTTAGAAATTTCAAAACTAACCTCGAATCAAAGCTTTAAATCGCGTTTGTGGTCGTCCAATTGGATTCCCGAGCTTCCAATCTACTAACCCGAAGCTTAGGATTGATTTTTGCTTCAAAAATTTTGAGAGAGATTGAGAGGGAAGGAGAGAGACCGAGAGAGGGGCGAGAGATAGAGAGTGAGAGACCGAGAGAGGGGCGAGAGATAGAGAGTGAGAATGAGAGAGAGAGGGTGAGATAAATAGAGAAAGGAGAGGTAAAACCAGTGAAAAAAAAACCGTGTATAGCACGCGGTTTTTCAAATGGGACGTGTTTAGTATTTGACAAATTGTTTTGTTTTCAGTATTTAAAGTAGAAATTAAAAATAATTAAGAAAGATTAAAAATCATTAAAATAACCAAAAATATCATAAATTTAGAAACTTCACAAAATGATCAAATCAGATTTAAAATACTCTTTATGGCACATTAATTCTACCATTTTACATTCTAACAACACTTGATTAATTCCAGGGCGTTACAACTCTCCACCCCTAAAAGAAAGTTCGTCCTCGAAATTTATAAATTGATTCAAAAACAAAACAAATGCGGATACATCTCCTGCATACTCGACTCTAATTCCCAAGTGGCTTCATCAACCCTGTGATGCTACCACACGACCGTAACTAATGGGATCTCACGACGACGCAAACTGATCACTTTACGATCGATGATTTGGATCGGCACTTCTTCATACGCCGTGTCTTCCTGAATCTGTACGTCTTGGAACGAAATGAACTTATCCTACTCAGGCGGACACTTTCAAAGCATCGACATGTGGAATACATCGTGAATATGCGAAAGTTCTGGAGGAAGGTTAAGTCGATAAGCAACCACACCGATACGTTAGGTAATCTCAAACTGTCCAAGATATCTTGGCGCGAGTTTTCCTTTTACTCCAAATCGCGAAATGCCTTTGCGCGAGGTGATACCTTCAAGAGTACAAATTCTCCTATCTCGAATTCCAAGGGTCGACGTCTCCTATCCGCGTAACTCTCCTGTCAACTCTAAGCTACTTTTAATCGATCCCAAATCACAATAACCTTCTCATTACTATCGCGAATCTCATCTAGCCCAAGAATAACTCTATCTTCCGGTTTAGCCCAACACACCAACGATCAACATGGTCATCCATATAGTGCTTCGAATGGTGTCATGCCAATACTCAATTGATAGCTGTTGTTGTTGTTGCATGCAAACTCCGCCAGATGCAAATACTTCTTCCAGTTCCTGCCGAAGTCTAATGCGCAAGCACGTAGCATGTCTTCGAGAATCTGAATAACCTGCTCAGATTGCCCATCAGTCTGAGGATGAAACGCTGTATTGAAATTCAAATCTGTACCCAAAGCTTCCTAAAAGCTTCTCCAATACTTGGCATTAAATCTGGTGTCTCTATTTGATGTGATGGACAAAGAAACTCCATGCAATCTTACTATGTTTTGCAGGTACAACTCCCCAAGAATCCTCCTCGAACATGTTGACCTGAATGAAATGAAATGAGCTGACTTCGTCAACCTATCGACCACGACCCAAATTGCATCATGCCGTTGCTCCAACCTTGGCAATCCAGTAAGAAAATCCATCGTCACATGCTCCCATTTCCACCATGGAATAGGAAGCGGTTGAAGCTGACCTGCTGGCTTCTGATGCTCGGCTTTCACCTGAAGACAAGTCATACACTTGGCCACGTATTCTCGGATATCCTTTTTCATTCCTCTCCACCAATATTGCCTCTTTAGATCACGATACATCTTTGTGCTCTTCAGATGAATGGTGAACTGAGACTTGTGGGCTTCGTCCATAATGGTCGTCGTTACTTCTGCGATTGCTGGTACTGCTAAGTGCTCCCTGAAGTACAATGATCCATCTACGGGTATCCTCCATTCTTTAAATTGTTCTCCATTTTGAATCTGCGTCTAGATTCCCTGAAGGTGCTGGTCTCGCTACTGATTCTACTTCACCATTTGAATAAGAGCTGGGGTCGCCTCCATATGGTACACCAAAATGCAATCATAGTCTTTGCAATACTGTAGCCCATATTCACTCACTGTTGCTTCTCTTTTCCAATCTTCAAGAGCCAAACATGTAAGTATCCCTAAAGACTTCCGACTAAGCACAACTGCGACTACATTAGCTTTCCCAAGATGGTACTGCAGTGCGAAATCATAATCCTCCATGTATTCCATCCAATTTTGGCTGCCTTAAGTTCAAATCCTGCTAAGTAAACAAATACTTCAAACTCTTGTGGTCGGAGAAAACCTAAAATGTCGCCCCATACAAATAACATCTCTAGATCTTTAGCATATAAATCACTGCCTCGAGCTCGAAGTCATGACTAGGATAGTTCTGCTCGTGGGGTCGTAGCTGTCTCAATCTATATGCTACCACGCGTCCATGCTGCATCAACACACACCCGAGTCTGCATCTTGAAGCATCCGTATAAACTTCGTACGGCTCTTCACTGCTGGGAATAATCAACACTGGTGCTAAAGTTAATCGATTCTTCAATTCTTGAAAAGCGAGCTCACATTCTTCGTTCCACTCGAACCTGACATTCTTCCTGACCAATCTTGTCAACGGTGCTGCTATCTTTAAAAAGTCTTTCATAAATTTCCTGTAATATCTTGTAAGTCCCAAGAAGCTACGGATTTCTGCCACATTCCTCAGTCGTTCTCATTCCACTATGGCTTCGATCTTTTGACGGATCCACTGAGATACCATGCTCGAAGATGACATGACCTAGAAATTTGACCTCTGTCAACTAGAACTCATACTTTTCTTTCTTGGCATACAACTGATGCTCTTGTAGAGTCTGAAGCACGATCCTAAGATGCTGCTTATGCTACTCCTAAGTCTTAGAATAAACCAAGATGTCGTCAATGAACACGATTACAAACTGATCCATATAAGGCCTGAATATCCTATTCATCAAATCCATGAAGGCTGCTGGAGCATTTGTCAATTCAAACGGCATCACCAGAAATTTAAAGTGTCCATACCGAGTCTTGAAAGCTGTCTTAGGAATGTCCTCTTCCTTAATCCTGAGTTGATGATATCCTGATCTTAAATCTATCTTTGAGAAATACTATGAGCCTTCTAACTGATCAAACAATTCATCAATCCTGGGCAGAGGATACTTGTTCTTCACCGTGACCCGATTCAGCTGTCGATAATCTATACATAGCCTGAGGGTTCTATCATGCTTTTTTGCAAACAAAACCGGTGCTACCTTCGGTGATGTACTATTCTAGATGTATCTCTTATCAACAAGCTCCCGAAGCTACTTTCTAAGTTCTTTCATCTCTACCAGTGCCATCCAATAAGGTGCTATGGAAATTGGTACTGTCCTTGGAAACAATTCAATACCAAATTCAATCTCCTGATGTGGTGGCAATCCTAGTAGCTCGTCGGGAAAGACATCTTCAAATTCATCCACCACTGGAATCATTGCATGTCCCCTCGAAACACTAGGCTCTCCTTCTAAATTCATGAGAAAGGCATAGCGAGCTACGTTCTTTCGCCCTCCGAGACACGCCCTTACAAGACGCCCACTCATTAACCGATCACCACCACTCTAGAAAGTGATAACTGCCCCCTCTCTGACACTAAGGTTACTTTCCTAAGTTGGCAGTCTACCACTGCATTATATCTGGACAACCAGTTCATCCCTAGGATTACATCATATAATCTCATTGGGATTACAATCAAATCACTTTTCAAAATCTCATCCCTAATCTTTATTTTACAGGCTTTACAAATTCTATTCACATACATCCGCCCCAAGGGTGAAGCTATAACTAAGGGTTCATCAGACTCTTCTATTTTTAATCCTAATGCATGTACAAAAGAGCTTGAAATGAGAGAATGAGTGGCACCAGTATCAAATAACATGTGTGCTAAAGACTAAGAAACCACAATCGTACCATCGACAACCACATTACTAGTTTGGACATCTGAATTCCCTGATGTCATCATGTGAACCTGTACTGGAGCTTTCCTTTTTCCTCTACCAACACTACTAGATCCTAGGTTAGTTGGCTGATACTACTGCGATGATGACGACTACACACTGGCTGTACTCGACGTTCGATACTGAGGGACGTTACGCTGAAAGTTCTGTAGTTGGTGTCCTTGTGGTGAATATGGCAGTTGCTGGGGAGATAACTAGTGGTACTGAAGCTAAGGGTACTGCTGCGGCTGAGGTAGAGTCTGAGGCTGGGCTTGACGACTAGCTTCTTCTTCTGTCTAAAATCCTAGGCGATCAGTCCTGATCGAGCGATTCCTCTTGATGTGTCCCGGCTGCTGGCAATAGTGGCAATAGAAGCTGTAGGGGTTGCTACGCCTGCTGCTAGATGAACTACTGTTGTCGCTGTTCACGCCACCCTTTTGTTCTTTCCAGGAGTCGGTCAAATACTGGTGCTCCTTCTGCCGCTCCTCTATGGTCCTCCTGACGTCTTGGCTCGATTCTCACAGTACTATATGTAGTCATTCTCCACTGATATTGCTAATGACATAAGCTCTCCAAAGTTCCTAAGTCGTAGGGCAACCACCTGTCGTCGGATAAGGGCTTTAAGTCCGTCTTGAAATTTGATACACTTCTCACACTCCGATGCCACTACAGAGGGAGCAAACCTGGCCAATTCATTGAATTTTGCCTCATATTCTCGAACTGACATATCACCTTATTGCAATCTATAGAATTCTGCTGACTTTTGGTCCCTGTATCCCTGCGGAAAGTACCGATAGTAGAACAGCTCCTCAAACCTGTCCCAACTGACGTTACTATTATTCTCTAGGCGCTTTGCTTGCTTCCACCAAGTATTAGCACCACCTTTAAACTTATATGCTGTAAATTCTACGCGATACTCTGCTAGCACCCCAAGTGTATCCAAGTGTTTCACGATCAAATCTAACCAATATTCTACCACTTGCAGGTCCCCATTTCTGTCAAAAGTTAGTACAAACGCACGTCGAAACTCCTTAAAGTATGTATGTCGACGACCAACCTCATAATCATCTGGTCTTCTCCTTACTGCCATCTGTCGGAATGCGGTAAACAAGGCTTTCATCATGCCCTCATCATTTCCAAACTCGACGTCAACTGTCGAGCGACATCTAGGTGCCATCCTCTCACTTTTGAAAACAAAATTTGGACTGACAGTAGTATTTCATTGTCGTACTTATGTGTACATAATTCCTAAGGTTCATAAACTTGAGCTTTGATACCATTCTGTCACGCTCCAGAGCACGAGAGGTGACGTGGCGAATTAATTGAGTTGATTAAACAGAAATTTAATTAAAACATGAATTTTAGATAGGAATTAATTATAAAAATCTGATAATTTTAAAACCATTTTAGAGGCAAGCAGTTATAATTTTTAAACAAATAAGAATGATAATAAAATAAACAATAAGAAAAAGATGACAAAAACTACGGAGGAACAAGAATGGGTCCCACTGACCCACATCTTGTGCACACACACAGTATTGACAATATATTATTACAACCACAGTCTAAATAAAAAGAAAGAGTTAGAAAATTACATGCCTTGATTTATATAATTTTAAATAACCTACTTAGTCCCTCT
>CAMOHE010046067.1:0-30964 GCA_946598075.1 Artocarpus hirsutus
GAGGCATTGGAGAAGAACAAAACTTGGGAGTTGGTGAAGTTACCAGCAGGAAAGAAACCTGTGGGGTGTAAATGGGTTTATACAGTAAAGTATAGAGCAGATGGATCGATAGAGCGATACAAGGCAAGGTTGGTAGCCAAGGGCTATGCTCAAACCTATGGGATTGATTACTTAGAGACTTTTGCTCCAGTTGCAAAGATGAACACAGTTAGAATCTTGTTGTCATTAGCAGCTAACTATGGTTGGGAGTTGGAACAATTTGATGTCAAGAATGCATTTTTGCACGGAGATCTAAAAGAGGAAATTTATATGGAGGTCCCACCGGGTTATGCGAATAATTTGGCTGCTCATACAGTGTGTAAGTTGAAGAAAGCTTTGTATGGACTCAAGCAATCACCACGGGCATGGTTTGGTAGATTTGCAAGAGTTGTGATTGCCATGGGGTATAAACAAAGCCAAGGGGATCACACGTTGTTCATTAAACACTCACCTTCAGGGGGTGTCACAGCACCCTTGGTATATATCGATGACATAATAGTGACCGGGAATGATGATAAGGAGAGACAGTTTCTAAGTCAGTGCTTGGCTAAGGAGTTCGAGATCAAAGCGTTAGGAAGACTGAAATATTTTCTTGGGATCGAAGTGGCTCACTCTAGGCAGGGCATTTTTATCTCCCAACAGAAGTATGTTACAGATCTTCTAAAAGAAACAGGCAAGACAGCATGCAAACCAGCAAGTACTCCAATAGACCCAAATCTTAGACTTGGAGAGGCAGAGGAGGATGCTGCAGTTGATAGGGAAATGTATCAACGCCTAGTAGGAAGACTCATTTATCTGTCTCATACACGACCAGACATAGCATACGCAGTGAGTGTGATTAGCCAGTTCATGCATAGCCCAAAGGAAGTTCATCTGCATGCGGTCCACCGAGTGTTACAGTATCTCAAAAGGACACCAGGAAAGGGTATTCTATTCAAGAGAAGCAGTGGTTTGGTACTTGAAGCATACACATATGCTGATTATACTGGGTCAATAGTTGACAGGAGGTTAACCTCTGGATATTGCACCTTTCTTGGTGGTAATCTCGTGACGTGGAGGAGTAAGAAACAGAATGTGGTGGCACGATCTAGTGCAGAGGCAGAATTTCGAGCAATGGCTCAAGGCATATGTGAATTACTTTGGTTGAAAATCGTCCTAGAAGACTTGAAGATTAAGTGGGATGGTCCAATGAGACTTTATTGTGATAATAATTCTACAATTAGCATAGCTCACAATCCAATACAACATGATCGAACGAAGCACATCGAAATTGACAGACACTTCATCAAGGAGAAATTAGAAAGTGGGTTAATTTGTATGCCGTACGTGTCTACACGTGGCCAACTTGCAGATGTACTTACTAAAGGGTTAAGTAGTTCAGTGTTTCAAGGTATTGTCTCCAAGCTGGGAATGGAAAATACCTATTCACCAGCTTAAGGGGGAGTGTGGGAAGAATTAGCTGTAATAGGGCTGTAATAGATTGGCTGTAACAGGTTGTACCCCTAGAATTAGGCTTATTTGATTAGGTTCTTTTTTGAGAGTATCCCATAAATCATGGGATCAAATATAGAATTAGTCTTTATAGAGTATCCCATAAATCATGGGATCAGATATAGAATTAGTCTTTTGGCTAGGATTATTTTGTATATATATATGCCTAACTCAGTGTAAATCAGAAGTGAATAAAAAAAAAGAAAATTCTTCCTCATAATTTTTCTTGTCTCAGCTTCTTCATAATTTTTCTTTTCTCAGTTTGTAACAGTAACCTTGCGTTTTAAGGTTTTAATTTTTTTGGAAGTCACAGCTCTTAAAGCTTTTCCTTTTTCTTTACTGAATTTTTCATTCTTCCTTGTAATTTTTCTCCTCTATCAATAATATATATATATATATATATATTTTTTTTTTTTTTTTTAAGTTACAGCTCTTAAAGATTTAGGATAGAAAAAACTAGTTTCTATAGGTGTATTCCAATAATGACGTTCAAATTGCAAAGTTTTATTTGCCATTGTGAAACTTTCATAGTAATTTGGGTTCTTATACACAGAGATGGTTTAACTTG
Organism: Artocarpus hirsutus; assembly: GCA_946598075.1. NCBI lineage: Eukaryota > Viridiplantae > Streptophyta > Magnoliopsida > Rosales > Moraceae > Artocarpus > Artocarpus hirsutus. The sequence continues at coordinate 2,099 of CAMOHE010046067.1, forward strand.
GCGCATTGAAAAGAAATCTCTTTTGTGTAACAATGGTAACTTGTGCCAACCAATTCTTCGAAAACCTCCTGTTCTGGTAACATATTAGTTTACCAATTTTCTCAAAAGCTTAAGCTGTTAGGAAATGGATCGATATCAGTACATTAACATATTGCATAGGTTTTATGCCGCCCTCCGTTATCATGCCAAAAGTTGAAGTTAGTATTGTGGAAGATCACATTGTTGGAAATTGCTAAAAGGAGTATTAACTGTTAATACGATTGATTGCTTATTATGTTTAAGCTAAAGTACAGAATGTGAAAGTCATTTGATGAACCTTGTCAAGTGGAGTTCAACAGTTTTATGCCTTGTTAGGTAGCCCGGCCCAATTTGAGGCGATTGCTTTGTTGAGTTGAGTAGGGAATAGGGCGTTTGTTGTGAACTTGTAGTCAGTGATCAGCACATACAGGCTCTTTACATTTTGGGCCAGGCCTTTGATTAAAATAGACTTGAAAAACCTGATCCTGAGGGTTGGTTGAGTGGTCATCCCTATGGTTTGCTCTCCCATGGTCGAGGGATCAATTCGTTACGGCTACAGGCTTGACAAAAGACCAAAAGTTTCATGCTTCTCAAAGATAATAGGTTAATTCCAACTCCTTTTTCATGCTCAATTTCACAAAGTGGATTTGGGCCATTTGTGTATATCCTGTCAAAAAGCAAAAGTACCTCATTCCTTATGCTTTGTTAGCATAGACTTAAATTCATATGCTTTTTACACATGAAAGAGTCATATAGTTATCATTTTTAAAGTGCACATTGTATACAACTACAAGTGATTGACATGATGTGATAATCTTTTTTTTAGTCACTCTCTTTTAAGAATGTGAGTGCTGAAAGACAGATTCTATGTCCAACTTGTTTTTTGACCAGATTCTTTCTTTTTGGCCAGACCGTTCATGATTGCAAAGATTATGTTTTGCACGATTGTTTCTCTTTTTCCCTGTCCAAAAGTGCAAGTATATGTTTTCAGTAAAGGTCTCTGCTTAAAGTTCACCTTTCTTTTAAAAAAAAAAAAAAGAAAAGTTTGGTCAGGATAGATTCCTTCATGCAAATAGCTTCCCACGAAATGGTTTAGCTTTGGTTGACTATCAAATCAGAGATAGGCTTTATCCACATTTAAAAGAAAAATTGTCTGCAAAGTAACCTATTTGATAGAAGCATATATGGTTTTCCTTGCCCCCACTTTTATTTCTCTTTCTTTTTTTGTTCCTATAATGTCTAGGTTGAACACTAATTTGTTTTTATAATGAGGACTGCTTTTCCTCACCTTGGAAATTTGATCAGTCTGTTTTAGCAGCAATGCATAGGCTTGGAAAAAGTTTGGAACATGTAGGTGCATTGTCGTTTGGAGCTTCTATTAAGTTGCATTCTCTTATGAAATAGTAATTTCCATTTCAGGAAACTCTACCTCGATTATCTCCTCGCCTCCGAGTGGAGCTCGTGCACAAGAAAATCGCCGAAGCCTTGAAAGAATTAGATTAGAAGACAATTTTGATTTTCTTGAATTTGTTTCTTGGACGAGGAGGGTAAATGATCTTAACAAATAGTCAAGACTTTATGGCCTACTTTGCCTAAATTACTGAACAACAATTTGCTCCTTTTTCGTTGTGCCCTACTATGTTCTTCAATTTATGTTTCTACTACATCCAACAAATTTACTTCAGATAGAAGAATCTACATTGACCGTCATCGACGTCATGCTTTGAGGGATTCCTTTTTGCTCCCTTTTCAATCTTTTTCCTTCTTTTTTTCCTCCCTCCTTTTGACTATAATTGGCCACTCAGGGTGTTGAAAAGTGATGTAATTAGTATAAGCGACTTTATAATTCTACTTTTCATGCGTTTTTTTTTCCTTTTTTTTGTAAGTTTTTTATAGATCATGGACACTTTTTCGAGTGTTGGAGTTGTAAAATATTTCTCAGCTTAATTATCGTTGTCTTACTTTTTGTTTGTTTATTACAACTTTGAATGAAGAAAGAATCCCCTTAGGCCAAGGGATTGTGACTCTTTTATGGCGTATTTCTTGCTCCACAAACCTGCTAACTTTGTAACACATTGCATGGATAGTAAGCCTTAAACAATGATTATCAATATAAAATACTGCATCTTGCATAGTTGGTATACATTATTGTGTTGGTGGCTTGACATGTTACCTTTGTTTATATTTTTGGTATCTTTTGAGCATGTCGTTATTGGTTTTTGTTGAACACATGACCACATGGGCTAACCGACTATCTCCAAGATGTTAATGTCAATGTTATACTATAATATAGATACATTTTTTCCCGACCTTAGGGGTTCGTACCATTCAAGTTCACTTGACTAACTATTTAACAATCATCGATTCCAAAGTAGACAATATCATATGAAATAGAGAAACAGCTTGTTATATGATAATTTGAAGATTTAATCAGAAAGGAAGCTAGCTGGAAGAATGATATTTACAAACCTAAACATCACAACTATTGATAAATTGAATAAGATTATATCGACATGGGTTGTCTTCTTGAAGGTTTCAACATTTTTGCTGATTTTTTTTTTATTTTTTTTATTTTACTGATAATAGTTTGCATAAACGTAAAAGTCTACAAAACCACCATGTAGCCTTTATCGTATTTATTTTCTTCTCTTGTACTTTCCCGTCAACAAATCTTTCCTTAATGCTCATGAACTTTGACCACTTCATTTGATTAGCATGCACATTACTTTCTAAAACTTCCTTTTTTTTTAATTTTATTATTATTTTTTTTTGAAAAAAGCTTCTTACTTTTGTTAGAGCACTGTATTTTTGGATCTTTGTAGCTTTATTGATCGGGTTTTTTGTAAATTCCTTTTCTTTTCCTCTTTATAAATCCTCTTCTTTGATCACGTAATTGACCTGGTAATTAATAATCCTGTCAATAATTGCGGGAGGATGTGCCGGACACACTACGTTTCAATATGGCCCCATTTTTCCAATTGCAAAAAAAAGCAGCTCTAATTTATTATACTTTTATCCGTCCATTTACATCCGCTTTCAATCACTCATTATAAAAGCACCGTATTTTATACATACATAAAAAGCATACTCCACTATAAGAGGATCTCTTTTTTGCTTTCATATAAAGAAGGTAGATTTTCATCGCCTTTTTTTTTTTTGCCTTCACTTTATATCGACAAAATATACATATATACAAACCCCACAAATATATATACATATATATATATATATATTATTCCTATATAATAGTATACTCTGCTCATAAATTAAAGTGTTTGATATCTTCATATATTATCATATGCAATGAAGATGGCCAATAATTGTGCGGACAAAACTCATAAGAGGCTTAAAAGGAAAGCTTATGAGGCAGGTAGCATGTGACATAACATACACGCAAATTGCAATATGATCAGATAAAACTTGCAAAAGCTAGTGGAGAAAATGATCGTGGGAGTTGTTGCTCAATTACTTTTGGCTTGTTCACATCCAACATTAAATTATTGAGTAATGTTACCATAGCACCGGGTGTGGCGGGACACATTTTATTTGGCCCTTTTTTTGGACGTTAAATACCAATAGATGGGTGATTTTTTAATTGGTATTGGAAGCACATCGCATTGTGGTAGGGCAACATTTCACAGTTTGACGAGTCTTCCACTTATTTAATGAGATAACTAAAGAATTATCTATAGTTCAGCTCTTCACAACTTATCAATGGATCCCTTCGGTATGAATAGTTTATTGGCCTGGATATTGGAGTTAAAATCCTGCAGTGCTTTCTCTTCAGTAAAATTGATTAGAAACAAAAAATTTATTGTAGTGTTTGGGCATCATTTCACCCTCGTATATTGTCTTTCTTTATCAGGTCAGCATTATTTTTGCATGTATCATTTTGTACGGGAAGTATATTTTAGCAACCTTGGCCATGGTAATGAAAAATCATAATAAGAGTGTTCAACAAGAGCTTCTCCACACAAATAGTTGGGAGCCATATAGAGTTTTAGCTTCTTTAATTTTTACATTTAGCCGGATTTGAATTGATGATTAACTACCATCTACTAACTTTATAAAGATGTGCAAATTATAATTATTTGATGGTTTTGTTTCTGTTTTAAAATTAATCAATTCGTTTTCCAAAAACAGTTTTTAAAAGTAATTAAGCGTGCTTTCATTATAGAAAAAAATAAAAAAGAAGAAAGATGATATAACATGGTTTAGCAAGGTGTTTACATTCATAGACTAAAAACAAAAGAAAGAGAATTTTCTAGAAGCACTATGAATGGAGCTCAGTATAAATAGAAGTTACAATCATAGAATTGGAAAAGTTACCACGACAGAATTGGACTTAAGTATCAAGGCCCAGCTTGATACTGTATCATGCTGGGCTTGGGCTAGCCAATAGGTCCAAACCTATACTTGCGTCTCTAATTATACTTGGTTTTACAGTTAAAATTTTGTTAAGTAAGTATATGAAAGAGAAAAGGGGAAGTAAAAAAGGATAGAATATATAAGAATTTTATGGTTGGAAATAAAAATTAACTTATCAATAGTGTTGCAACTTTAAATCTTCAAACCATATCATAATCATATCAATATTAAAAAGCTTTTATTTTTTTGGCTATTGAAATACCTGAAAACAAAATATGCAAATTAAACAGACCATCATATAGTTCTGATGATTCAAAACTAAACCCTAATTCTTCTCTTCCATTCAAGTCAGTACTATTTGTCTCTGATTAATGATATTAGTGAAAAAAATCTTTTTCATGTTTATGGATAAAACTTGACGAGATAAATAGATTCCTTTTTTATCTTTACTTTCTTGATGCGTTCTCTTTTTTCTTTTACCTAATGACTCGTAATCAAAATCTATCCATTTTTTTTTTCTTTCCATCCACTTCTCTCCTGCATTTTTATCCATTTATTCATATGGCTTTATAACGAAGATAAACAAGTAACAATTATCTCTTATTGTAAGAACTAACAAATTTTCACTCATACTATAGCAGGATATGAAAGGAACTTCTTCGTGGGATGGAGGTTTTGTATTATCACTACGTATTTCTAGACTCAAGACTATATCACAATAATATCACGATTAAAAAATAAATGAGTTGAATAAAACTTGACAAAAATCTAATAGTTTAAAGCTACTTAGCAGAGGTGACGTATAAAATTTTTCTTTTCTCTCTTTTCTTCTCTGTATTCTCACCGCAAAGCTTTTAAAAATAACAAAATAAAATAATACATCTCTTTACAGATCTCTTGCAGTTTATTTTATATCTCTCCACTTTGTTATGAATTAAAACTACTTATTCAATTGGAACTAGTGTTGGACTTAATAACCTTATATGAAAGAAGATCTTAGGTTTAAGTCTTGGGGAACATGAAAAAAAACCCCGAGGGTATTAGGAAGCTTAGAGTGGAATACAGATAAGTAATGAATATGAGACCTACAAGACTCTATGGGCCTAAAAGGTAGAATACAGATAAGTAATGAGTATAAATCCGACAAGAGTCTGTAGGCCTAAAAGGGCCCAATGGGGTTGAGACATTATACCATGTCCTTTTATCCCTTTTAATGTTTTTGTCGTTTTCTTACCTTTAACGACTATGGATAAGAGAATGCGGATGGACTTAAGCATGACTACAGGTGAAAAGGTTTCTTCATAATCGATTGCTTCCTTTTGTGTGTATCCTTTAGCTACAAGTCTAGCCTTATAGGTTTTGATTTTTCTATCCACTCCTCTCCTTTTCTTATAGATTCACTCACACCTTATGGGTTTTACCCCTTCGGGAAGATCCACAAGTTCCTAGACCCGATTAGTCTCCATAGACTTCATCTCTATGTTCATGGCCTCTAACTAAAGTTTTGAATTAACATCCTCCATAGCCTTTTTGTAAGTGTAAGGATCCTCGTTATGTTCAACTGGTTCAGCCAAAAAGGCCTCACCATTGAACATATACCTCTCGGTTGACACCCGATCCTCCCACTACGCCAAAGGCCCCTAGGTTGTTGTTTAAGTTCGGTTGATTTTTCTACACTAATTGGAATAGTTTTAATCGAAGCCCTTGGAGTGACCGAATCACTCGCCAACTCCTCGAGCGCCACTTTGCTTCGAGGCTCAAAGTCGTCCATGTAACTTTCCTTAAGGAAAGTTGCATTAGTTGAAACCATAACTTTATTTTCCTTTGAGTTATAGAAATAACCCCCTTTAGTCCCTTTTGGATATCCTACAAACACACAAACTTCCAAACTTGCTTTCAACTTATTTGCTTCCTTAAACAAGACATGAGCTGAACATGCCCATATGCAAATATGGCTTTAGGATGTCTTTTTCCCCGTTCACAACTCGTGAGGAGTTTTAAGAACCAATTTTGAAGGCATATTGTTCAAAAGATAATGCGATTTATAGTGCATATCCCCAAAAGGATAAAAGCAATGATAAATAACTTATCATGGACTTGACCATGTCTAACAAAGTCTTATTCTTTCTCTCAGGTATGCCATTCTGCTGCAGAGTGCTTGACGTAGTTAAATGGGATTAAATCCTATTCTTTTATAAGTGTTCCAAGAATTCATCAGAAAGGTATTCACCACCTCGATAAGATCAAAGTGCCTTTATGAGTCTATCCATTTGCTTTCCACTTCAACCCAAAACTCCCTAAACTTGTCAAAAGTTTTGGCTTTGTGGTGCATTAGGTACAGGTACCCATACCTTAAGTAATCGTCAATAAAAGTGACAAAGTACTCCTACCCTCCTCATACCCAAATGTTCATAGGATTGTAATAGGATAAAAATAAACTGCTGCTACGGAGTGCTTGGCGTAGTCAAAAGGGATAAAATCCTATGCTCTAATAAGTGTCCCAAGAATTTATTAGATAGGTATTCACTACCTCGATCAGATCGAAGTGCCTTTATGGGTCTACCTAGTTGCTTTTCCGCTTCAACCCAAAACTCCCTAAACTTATGATAAGTTTTGGCTTTGTGGTGCATTAGGTATAGATACCCATACCTTGAGTAATCGTTAATAAAAGTAACAAAGTATTCATACCCTCCTCGTGCTCGAATGTTCATAGGATTGTAAATATCGTTATGTACAAGTTCTAGAACCTCTTCAACCCTATTGCCCTTAGACTCAAATAGTCTTTTTGTCATTTTACCCTCTAAACAAGATTCACATTGTGGTATAGATTCCACTTTGAAGTGACTTAAAGGTCCATTCCTTACTAACCTTTAAATCTTATTTAGGTTAATATGACTTAGTCACAAATGCCAAAGATAAGTCTTATTAGAGTGAGAAGTTTTAAGTCTTTTAGAGTTATTATCATTAACCTCAGTGTTAAGCAGTAAGTCCATCTTAGGTTTAATAAAATATAGACTATTTTGCATCAATCCATCATAGATAAAAGATTTGTTTTTACAAATCATCACTTTATTATTAAAAAAAGAACTACATAAGAGTCTTTAAATAAACAAGCTACAAATATTAAATTCCTTTTTAATTTAGGAATATAAAAAAATCTCGTAAAAATAAACTGCTATAATTATCAAAATAAAGATGGACATCTCCTACTACTTTAGCTAAGACTAAGGATTCATTGCCCATGCTAAGCGTGAAGTCTTTGTGTAGCAAACTTCTCATTTGTTTGAACCTCTGCAGAGAAACACAAATATGATTAGTTGCTCTAGAATCTATGACCCAAGTGTCACTAGATTCCTCAACCAAATAAATTTGAACAACTAGAAGATCACACTTACCTCCTCAGAAAATTAAGTCCTTGTAATTCTTCTTGATGTGCCTGACCTTCACGTAGAAAAAGCACTTAAATTTTTTTGAGTTCTTCTTTTTCTTCTTCTTATTCTTGCCATTTGTAGGAATAAAAGACTTCCCCTTCTTAGCCCGTTGCTTTTTTCCATTCTCTAGGTTAGGATTAGAACCAGAAGCAGCTGCAAAGTTGGCCTCACCACCTACAAGAGTTTCCATGATCAAAAGTTTGAACTTCTGTAACTGCTTCATCAACTTAGTCAAGGTCATATCCCATCTATTGCTTAAATTAAATATAGCTCTAAACAAAATAAACTCCTTAGATAGTGTCTCAAAGACCATAGTCAGCTGTGTTTCAGCAACAATGTCAACTCCATTGGTTTGAACCTCAGCGAGGTAACCCATGACCAAGATCATATGCTCCTTTACAGATGTCCTCGACCTTTGTTTGCAGTTTAGAAGCTTTCAGAGTGCCCTTTGCCACTGTGTTAAGGCCTAGCCTTTAAACATGTCTTCAGATTATCCAAGATCTGTTTCGTAGTCTCATAATCTTTATGTTGAGCCTACAGCACGTTATTCATGCTGGCCATAGCATAATAGTAGGTCTGATCATTAGCATCTTTGCAGCGATCATACACTTAGATTTGCTCATTAGTATTTGCTCATTAGTGGAATCTCTTATAGGCTCAAGAGGACAAGATGTTATCAGCACAAATTTTAGTTTCCCAAAGGACAAGACGATGTTCAGGTTCCGCTTCCAATCATTATAATTCTCACTGGTTAATTGGTTTTTGTCAAGTATCAAAGATAAAGCATTTTTAGACATTTTTAATTTGCAATAAAGAATCATATACCAAACATAAGCAAACATATCATAATAATTTAGTAAGATAACACAATCATATAAAACATACAAATGTATTTATGTGTCAAAACCTTGAAAAAATCACAACCTTACAATGATAATTCCCAACTCAAAATTCAACAAACCGCCTAGGGGAGACTTGCCAAATTTAGTTAGGAACATGAATCCCCTTCTGATTAATATGATCTAGCATATATTAATAATCATTTCTTTGGCTATCAATTTTATTAACAGAGCTCCTAGGGAGTTAATAATAAAATCAACATGAGTGTATAACTATTATTTCAATATTTTATCCATGATTTATAATCACCACCTAGGGGGTGTGCAACGATAAATTAGGCTAAAATACCTTATCCTTTAGGAGATCCAACCCGGTACATGATAAAGTCCCTTCCTAGGGGTTGGAGCCATCATGTGCGACCTATAGACTAACGATGAAGGCTGTAAGTCTTCTATTTGAAAATATTCTCCTACTCAATCTTTTGAAATCAAGGTTTTATTTTAAGAAACATGCATGAAATCACAGATTATGGCTCCACCCTAGAGAAACAAAATCAAAGATTACAAGAGAAAAATCGAAACATATTATCGATTCTTCATTCTTGAATCTTCAAATTGTATCCTTCTTCATATATTATCCTTCTTCAAGTCTTCAATCCTACATAGATTGAATACTCCATATTTCTGGTAATATCCAAATTTAATGTTTCTCAAAATTGTCTCAAAAATAAAATCAAACCGCAATGAAAAATGTACCTTTTTTGAAAATTCATAGCTCTCTGCCAGCATGCCGGTCATGACCCATTAGCCTGCCAAACTTGAAAGTTTGGCCTGCCACTAAAGCTGACAGAATTCTGCCCCACGAATGGCTTGCCAATCCTAGGGGTTCGGCCTACCAGTCAGTGACCATTGGCTTGCCGACTGAGTAGAAATCACTACTTCCAAAAAAATATAGTTTTTAGGTAGTTTTTTAATTTTATTTTCAATAAAAAAACATAAAATTAGAGACTCAAGAAATACCTATTAAACACTATCATCCGTCTTCTAGACCCGTCTTCTAGATTCATCTTCTTCAAATAATTATTTAATTACATAATTCTTACAAATTTAAAATTAAATAATAATTCCTATACTGTGATTATAGACCGTCATCTAATTACATAAAAAATCTAGATACATATTCTTACCTCTAAGGAACCATCAACGGCACAAATTAATTAATTAAATAATAATTTAATCAACTATAATTAATCAACAAACATTCACCATATAATCCACGACAACATAAATATATAGAAACTCTAGAGTGTCAACTCTCTAAAAAATTAAATTCAAGCATAAGAGAGATCAAGATCACATAATTTATTCATATAGCATGATACAAACTCATAAATCTATGTAAAAACTATGGCTCTGATACCAATTATTAGAAAAGTAGTACGTAGCAAAAATTTAAAATTTTTATACTAAAGTATTTTCCACAACACAAGTTTGACATGCTATATGCATAAATTAACCACATCTTACTAACCTTGTTTGCTAAAGAACTACTACAATCGAAGAAGAGAAAGACATTCCAGAAGAGCCTCAACCAACTGGTCTTCTTTGCTATTCTTTATCCATGATCGGAGTGCGTGTAGGCGCATGTTAAACAGCTCTTCCATGGTAACTCTCCTTCCAACCAATTAAGAAAACCCAAAATTAAGGTTTGTGATTTATGAACAAAAGCTCTCAGGGAAGTTTTAGAGACTCACAGAATAGAGTACTCACTCTTGATCTCTCAACTGATCTAAATAACTTGTAAGTCTCACTCCCTATTTATAGAGGTTAGACCCAGGGGTTAGTTCTTATTAGATAAGGCCTCAAAAATTTAAATCTAGATCAATATTTGATAAAATCACATAAAAACACGTGAACAGATTATCGTTTGATCGGTCGACCAAACTAGAAGATTGCTCTATCGCACTTACTCCATCGACAAGCTGAACCTAAAGACCGGCCTGCTGCACTTACAATAAATGATTCCTATGAATCTTTTATTTTTCACCTGAGATTCTTAGGATAAATTCTTAGTTTTAATTCAAATAACTCAATAGAGAAGTTATCTGATTAAAACAACTATATTTAGATAATCTCTAGGAAAATAAATATTCTTGATAATTCAACAAGTTTATCTTGAATTAATTTTTCACAAAATCAATTCAACTAATAAACAAACATAAATTATCTAATCCTATTGAATTTCAATCAATCTGATAATTTAACATAAGTCACCAATTTATTGAAAAAGTATGTCATATCGTTACAGGATTTATTATAAGCTAACAAAGAAAACTTGATGGACCTATATAGTTTAAGCTCCTGATAAATATGAAACCCAATATCCCAGATATATATTTTATAATTCTCAACTCTAACACTACGCCACTAAAAGCTTAAAGCTGCACTCTTGAACTATATAGAATTACAAAGCCCAAATAGCTAAGTCTCTATGATATATCATAATGTATCGTATCCCCAGAGGATATCCATAATTGGCTTAAGGATAAATTCTATCTAACCTTCTCAATTATTTTTTTCCCGCGTTTCATTATCTCACTATCGAAAAACTTACCATCCAAAGATAGTATACTATTTGGTTACACCTATGTATCTAAATGGTTGAGCACTCTAGTCTTCCAATTACAGGATAACATATATAAGAGGATATTATCGACTCCTAAAGAGGAGCTATGGATTCCGTAACTATGAATAACAAGTCTACACTGTTAAGAGTCATGTCTCCAACCTACCAATATACATACCAAAATAAATTGTGGATATTACCCTTTGATACATCAAAAGACATAAGTTAAGACAACGAGCTTACTATTCATCTTAGCATGAAGATACAATATATAAGATTGTCTAAAGTGAATTGATTTGCCAAGACAAAATTATCAATCTAAATCAATTACACTTTCTGTCCTGATCTAATGCATTATCACTTATGACAATGCACCAATGTTTCTATTCATAGAGTCTACCTCCGATGGCCAAGACAAACCATCTCCCGTTAAGGATATAGGCAACATAACAATTTTTGCATGAATAAAACGCCTAACTTTATTCCCTTGATTGGGGATCTTATGATTTAGGCCATTACCTTTACAATCATGTCTTCTGCAAAATTTGTCTATCATATGCTTGCTTCTAAAGGCTTAGATCAACAATCTTAGACTTTTATTTGCTTATCATACATTCAACAAATATAAACATAAAGAGGATAACAATTTGGTAATGCACAATAAATAAATTCTTTATTGATAAAAATGTCTCCAAAAATATATTACATTTTTACTCCGTAGGGCATACATGTCTAACAATTGGTGGGTCCTACATTATCCTTTTAACAGTCTAATTTTACACTGACAGTAATTTTTCAATATTGTCAATACACTTCTTGTATTATTGGTATTCTTTTTATATTGTTTATAGAGTCCCATAACCTTTCATACCAATCCACATTCTCCAAACAATATAATTTATATACTGCTTAACTTTAAGCAGTGTAATTTTTATATTGTTGAACTCTATCACTATAATCCTTATACTACATTATGCTCATATTGCATTACTTTTGTACTACTTAACTTTTAGACTATATAATTTTCATACAATATTCCCCTTAAATTGTATTTCGGTTTCAAAATCTATTCCAACATATTCTATAACAATTATTCTTGCTAGTTTATTTTTCCTTTTGCTAAATAGTTAGCTCAAATTTCATATAATTCATACCTTGTTTAAGGCCATAGCATGATTTTTAATCTTAAAAATCTCATTTTAATGCTAAAATTGCTCCTTAAAATTCTTAACAAATTTTTGAGAATAAAATTTAGCTCACAAAATTTGTACTTAAGTTACTTAACATAAATCCTTAATTATTATATATATAATGCACTAAAAATTCTCAAGTCACACGTCGTGAGTGGCAATCATGATTTCTTTGTTACCATCGTTATTGAGAATAATAATAATCGATAATAGGAAGCGTTCACCCTTTTTTAACTGAAAATTCCACCCTCAAATTTGATCATCCAAGAGATTTGTCCACGCCCTTCTAATGAAGAAATAACTCTCAGGTTGAGTTTAAACAAAAGAAAAATGAAATTCAAATCACTTGAAAATACATTGCATTGATGATTAAAATTTGAAGATTCAAGGAGGAAAATGGGAAGAACCTAAAGAGACAGAAAAGAATACGACAAAAGCGAAAAGCATAAGGATACCCAAATCTTGCTTCCTCATTGATTTTTAAGAAAAATGTGTTGCTAATTTTATACATGGAATTGTAATACAAAACTTATAGGAAATGTCACATTTGATAAAACTTTTAGTAGCAAATGTCACGTATATATACTTTTAGATGTTAGTAAACATCATAATAAAAAATATATTTTTATTTCCTCTTTTACCTTCAAAACTTTCCCTCTCCATTTTCTTATCACAATGTCTCCTCTTTCTTCCTTTCTCTCTCTTCAAAAACTTTAGTACTAGCATTCTCCACCCTTTTGAATTTTGTATGGCTTTGATGAAGATCTGGCGACAAGCTACTCCTTCTCGTGACTCTAATTCCACATGTTGGAGGGACTTTGGGCCCAAACTCTGAAAATGAAGATGATGATGATCGACAAACTACTTCAAATACAGTGTCTCCAATTTTGCACAATGGTGAGGCTTCAAAATGAAGAAGATGCTGACCAACATGCTCCTTTTATTGGCAAGGCTTCAAACTTGAGCCCTCAAAACATATGTTTAAAGGTTGGTAACAAATGTGTACTTTACAATTAAGTCGTATTGATAATATGGTAGTCGTTTTAGCCAATTAGTTGTTTGTTCCTATTTCATGTTACAGGAAAAAAAAATGCAAATTAGTTGCTGGGTCAATTGACAATATAATCGCTATTGGCAGTGTTATAGATATTGGTGGATCATCTCCTATGATACATGGAGTACCTTTAGGGGAAAAGAATTTTCATGTCTCTGTTGATGCTCCCTTGCAAGAGGATGCCCTTATACCTATTCCTGTATACATGGGAGAAACAATTGAAATGGTTAAAGAGGCAATTGGGGCACATGTGACATGGCTCTAGGAGTTAGTTTTACTGGTATATAAATCTTTTTTGTCTCATAGAAAACTGTAGTTAATATCTTATTGTAGTTAATAACTGCCTTACAATTAACCTTCAAATTGTTGCTTTGTGTACAGGAACATAAACAACCTCATAAAGAACAATATTCGAAAGTCAAATCCTGCCATAAGTTGTCAAAAGAACCTTGTTCACAACTTCCTACCGAACACCCATTTGAGCCTTATTATCCCAAAATTGATCCAATCGTACATGTGCAATATAAGACTCAAGATGTATGTCTTCAAACTAGCACATCATGCAACACTGAAATAACTAACGACCCAATAAAATATTTAAAAGATATGCTGACACCTTGCAAGTTTTTAATGATATATGCTTGTTGAAGTATCGGGAATGGAAGGGTGATACAAGTGCCATTGGAAAGATAAGTTTTTGGATATCAAGAGCCTTTTTATATCCCTTGTGACGATCTTATATAGTTTTGCACAATGCAGGCTATGTCTATTAATTGTGTTGTAGTTTACATGAGGTAAGGGATATCTCTCGTGATCTACTTATGTTGCATAGTTTTCATGCATGTAGGTAACAAACTTATGTTTTGGATGCAGACATCTACATGTCACGATGATCCAAGCAAATGGACTTCATAATTATACATTCATCGATCCACGTGCTTTGTCAATACTGGATATTTTCACAATAGAGTACAAAATGTAGCTAATAATATAGCAAAAACTATAGATGGAGGTCTTGTTTTCCTTCCCTACAATGTTGGGTAAGTCACATGATTTTTATAGTATTTTATCTTTTGTTTATTAAATTATTTATACTTAATTATTGGTTTTCTAGTGGACATTGTGTTTTATGCGTCATTGCACCATATATGGACACAATTTACTATATGGATCCACTTCGTGGAAGCATGTGTAAGGAGTTAAAGGAGCTAATGTCAACATAAGTTTTCTAAATTCTTAATAAACCAGTGTTAAATCATGACTATTTGTATATAGTTTATCATAATTATTTCTTTAATCGATTTCCTATTTCTATGAATATAGAGCTCTTTCCATGTTCAACGATATTCTTAAAAGAGTGCCTAGTTTAAAGAAACCAATTGGATCTGTGTTCATGTAAGTTAATTTACAAATTTAAGTTATATATTAAATTTCCGTACATCAAGTGATAAAATATTTTGTTTTGTAAATAGTGCCCTCGTCAACCATCAAATGCAGAATGTGGATACTATATAATGCGTTATATGAAAGAGCTCATTGATTCTACTTTTGGTGCTATATATGTGATGGATGAAGGGGTAAGTGCATGTTCTTATTATGTCAAATTTAGTTTAGAGTTAGAAAAAATATGAGTTTAAGGAATTATTACTTTTTTTTTGTGTGTGTGTGTAGTTTTTCAAGAAGCAAACTTACACAAAAGAAGAGATCGATGAAATTTGAAGCGAATGGGCAGACAGTCTAACTCCTTTTCTTTAGACTATGGTTTTTAAGGCCTAATGCATATATTTAATTTAGTAAACATCATAGATGTATTTATTATTAAAGAATATATTTTGATTTAGATAACTTTTTTTATGTGATTCAGTTGATTATTTTAAACGTTGATTTATAATATTTTGAGCTATCATGTATTGTCAATGACTTATAAGTAGCAAAATATATCTATCTTCCATGTGTAAAAGTTATTACATGTATGCATGAATTTATGGAATTCGAAAAAATTATATATTTATTTTTTATGTAATAACAAATATATTTATATATTTGCAATTATATTTATTTCAAATATTTTTCTTTAAAAAGAATGAAAAAAAAAAACACATTACATGACAGTTGGGCCATATAAAACAAAAAGGAGAGTAAAACATTAGATGGTGGGTGTCGATCAACTGCCATTTAAAGCATGTAATTTTGGTCGCCATCTATTATCCTATGATTTTTAATGGCACCTTGATCAATGGCGCTTTTTGACCGCCATCTAATGCTTTTAATGGCGGTCAAAAACCGCCATTTGATTGGAGATTTTTTAGTAGTGTTGATGAAAGAGAGAGGACGAGAGAGATATGAGTAGAGAGACAAACTGCTACATCTTCATTGTTCATAATAAGGCTGTTAGTGGGTGGTTTGGATTTTTATTTTTTTTATAAAACCCAAATAAAACCAAATCACTTATAAGTTGTTTAGGTAGTTTGGTTTAGGCAGTTTAAGCTTAACGTTAAAATAGTTTTCAATGTTTAACAATAATTATAAAATGTCTAAAAATTCACCATTTAAAGTTTTAATTTAAACCAAGAACCTTGCTAAAATGTCACACTCATACAAATTAAAGTTCACTAAGAACCAAAGTAAAGAGTTAAAAATGCAATTAAATAACATAAAATAGCAAAAGTAAATTTTAAACTTAAATTGAAGCTTTCCAGTATTGGTTCTTTAATTGATTTTGTTTTTTGGATGCTGATAAGTGATTTCTAATATAATGTTAATATGATAAAAGAAAAATGTAATTATAGAGTATGAAAAAAGTTTATCTTAATCTATAGGACTTCTTTCAATGAGCAATGGAAAATAATCTATATAAAAAATAATAAGAATTAAAATAACCTAAAATTATTTGTACAAAAACCACCCAAACCGTTCAAAAATCCCAAAAAACCACTGATTTGGTTCAATTTGGTTTGAATTTGGTGGGTTGACGGATTTTTTGAATATCCCTAGTTCATAGACCCAACCGCTCCACCAACTTCGCTCGTCTCAACAATTGATGGAGCTTGTTTTCCCATCGCATTGAGCTCGGCGAAGAAGAAGAAAGAGAGAGAGAGGACAGTGGAAGAGACGATGAAGGGAGGACTTTGGAGGGAGAGCCCGAGAGATCTATGGAGGAGAGAGAAAGTAAATTGTAACTAAATTTGTTGCATGTGCGAGGAGAATTTTCGGTATTTATTCATATTAAAACATCTACTTGTAGTAAGATGCTATTTAGTGAACTAATTTAATTACACTCCCAAAATTGCTTTCTCTCATTCTCCTATTATTATATGTGTGTGTACATATAGTGTGCATGTGTGTCAGTGTATATATATTTGCGAGCATATGCATGATGAAAATTTAAATAAATACACTATGCAATAATCAAAAAAATGTACTTTGTTTGGACTTGACAATTATATATCAAAACATTTGAATCATGAATTTAATTAAATTTACCTCACCAGTCAAAGTTATTTTTAACTAGGATAATGAACAAATTGTCCTCTATTAAAAACGAAAAAACTTACCTTAAAAGCAAACGAAAAAAATTAAAAAAAAATACAAAAATTAAAATAAAAAAATTATTACTTTAACTAACCGTAACCGGTAACTTGCATTTATTTATTTATTTTTTGTAGCTCTTTAGATTTTCTTAATTATTTTATATTTTCTTTTAGTTTTTATTCTTCTAAGATATTTTGGCCTTTTCAATAGTTAAATTTGAACATTGACTCTGGGTATACAATTGATGATTGATGAAAGTTCAACATAGATAGTACACTTTCTAAAGAAACAAGAAATACAAGTACATTCGTATAAAATGTTGTACCCCATATAAATATACATATTTTTTAAGGAACACATATCCAAATATTGAAAGAGTAATTATTTTTTCCATAATGCGAGCTGAATGGGAGGCAACCATATGCACACAGAAATTGTCAACAAGAGGAGCGGAACACGTGTCCCTTTATCCTTCATAACTTTTAATTAAAAAAATTAAAAAATTACATATAAAAGCTATTAAGTAATGGAGTTGCACCACAAACAAAGATGTGACATGTTCTGATATATTGGGTATAATTCTTCTTATCCAAAAACATATGGTACCACATTTTAGCCTAAAACCAATGTATACTACTAAATTGATCATATAATGAGCTTCATACAAGTGTTAATAGAGCAGACTCCACGGTTCCTTGAAATTGAAGGTGATCAACTCATCATTGATATCATTGTAAGAGGACATTAGTTTAGTGTCTGCAAAAGAGACTTCAATGCTTAAGTCAACGGGGTGAGCAAGAGCAAAAGGAGAGACAAAGTGTGGGTAAGGGATATGCGTTCATCACCTTGAGGTGGAGTTAATATTTTTGTTCCTAGACCTTAGCTTAGATTCGGGTGTAGATCAGACTCGTGGACTGGGTGTACTTGTGTACAGTATCCCAAGGCTGTGCGACAAGTGTCAAGATTTTATGGGTTTGATGTTCCTCAATGGAGGGTAGAAATGATGCCTTGTAACGGTCTGTTTGTGTATTGCCCTAGGCAAGTGGTTCTTTCTCGTAGGGTGAGCGTCAAGCATCAATTGTCGATTGTCGATTGTCGAGTGTCGACCATTGACTTGGTAGGGATCCAAGAAAGCCGACTAGGGTAAGCTGTGGCCTGTGGCCTTAGGTTGAGATGAGATCCGGTCGACCAGGTACTGGTCTTAGAGGTTTTAGTTGGTTGAGAACAGTTAGTGTGGCAAGCAATATTGTCGTTGTGGATGGATTAAGGCCCAGTGGAGACTTAAGCCCCCTCTCAATTTTTTTTTCAAACAATATGCACACGAATAAGTATTGTGTTATGTAATATATATATATATATATATATATAGTCCCTACTAAGAACATAAAAATTAATCTTATAACTCTTATTAATTTTTGTTTTAGTTATTAGCACCTACTAACAAGAATTTCTGATTCTGTCACTGTGTGTATGCATGTTTCTCCCCCCATAATCGAGAAAAAATCCTGGAAATGTGTACACTATAAATTGATCCAATAAGCTAAGTGGAATTTGGTTTTTCAATAAAGATATTATTTCAGAAATGTAATATTATAGTCTATTATCACCATGTACAGATACTAACAAAAGGCTAAAAGCAATTTCAAGTTTTAACGGATCAAATACAGGCACACATAGAATCACTACAAAATTTCGACCTTTTGCTACAAAAAATTAAGGTTTTTGTCGCAAAATGATTTGAGAATGGTTTCGCACCATAATTTAAGTTGTGGAAGGTTATGCTAAGATTGCAACTTTTTAGTACTAAATTTTCGTCACAAAAAAAAAAAACAAAAAAACAAAACAAACAAAAAAAAAAACAAAAAAAACATTTCGCTATCAACTTGTTTTTTGGTAGTAGAAACTTTAGCAGCAAAAGGCCCAAGAAAATTGGGAAATGACTACCGTTGGGATTTTACTTTGTGTTATGTCTGTTCATTTGAAAATTTATCCCACTATAAAGCATTAATTTATCGTGATCCCACGTGTAGATTTACTTCAAACATGTATTGCCAGTGCAATATTTCTAGCTAGCTGTGCAAGAAGATGAAAAATTTTATATTTTTTCCTCATATATTATTGAACAATTAAACAATTATCAAAATCATTTTCCTTAGGAAAAGTCCATAATATTTTAATGTTTGGAGTGTGACTCAGCCGTTGCATCTTATGCGGATAACCCAACGGATTTTCATGTATTTAATTAAGGTGATATTCTGACTCGGCTGCCGATCTCATCTTGTTGAGTAATTGTTATTAGATATTTATATATCATATTAATAAACACAATTAAATTAATACACATACCTTCTTGAGAAAAAGAAAAAAAAAATAATTAACACACACACAAAAACAAAATTAAGACACTTATCTTAAAGTTTCCTAGGATCATAAACACAGTATACAATCAAGATGCTTCAATGATCAGTTTTTTTAATTATTTTGATGTAGGCACCACCAATATTGGCCTATATATATATATATATATATTTATGCATATATATACATATTTATATATTGCATGCAGAACCCACCTGGTTAGCAATATAACACAATAACGTCATACGTTTCCTGGTCAACATGTAATCTTCTAAACGAAGATAATTGCAATATATCGTAATCTCTTCCTTAATTCAGCTCATAATAGAGCAACACACACTAACCCCTGCTATTGCATTATAGCGCTTTCGTTTCCCACTAATAAGTAAATTACTAAAAAAAAAAAAAGAAAAAAAAAATCTGAGAGTGACAAGAAACTTGAGAAAGCAGGTCGATAAGTAGTGACCAAAGAAAGCGTTATTCTTATATTATGGAGCAGGGTCTTTATGTATAGAGACTTTTAAGATAAGCCCGTCCTCGAAGTGGGCGTTTTATCTACTTTGATTCTCTTTTATCTTTTTTTTTTTTTTTCCCTTCTCACTCTCTCTCTCTCTCATTTTGGTACTTATAAAAAAGGGCCTTCTCAGTTCTCACTTCTTTCATACTCAACAAGTTCAAATTATATCATACTTGACACAAGAAGCAAGAGATCATAATGGCAGATAATCAAACTGCATCCATTAATGAAAATTATATTGGAAATTTAGTTAAAGTTTTCAATAGGGTAAAGCCTTACGTGCTAATGGTAGGTTTGCAGTTTGGTGCAGCAGGCACGTACATTACCAGCATGGCCACTCTCAGCCACGGCATGAGTCGCTACGTCCTTATTGTTTATCGTAACGCTATCGCGGCTCTGGTTATTGCTCCTTTCGCTCTCATTTTTGACAGGTACTATTATTTTTTGACGTTATAATAAGTATGATGACGTAGAACGAAAATCTAATAATTCATAATGTATAGTATGAAAAAAAACTTTTCTCATTTTAAAAAATTTTCCCTCCTTTTTGTCTCCAAGCAAACAGAATATATATTGTTCATGACATGATACATACAACAGAATGAAATGACTAAATGTAAATTATTCTGTTTTACCAGGTCTGATTTTTTTTTTTTTTTTTTTTTTTTTTTTTTACAGGACAACAAGACCAAAGATGACACTTTCTATCTTCCTGCAGATAATGCTCCTCGGATTTCTAGAGTAATAGATTAGATCTATTAATATAAGAAAAATATTTTGGAGCATTATTAGTGTTAAACATCATAATCAATAAAAGTGAGGTTATATTTGTAGGCTTTATACTGTGAGACTTAACTTCTGGAAGTGTGTAGTACTATCAGTGTATCAGTGTCTCCTAGAATTGTTCTTGATACAACATGGCTTATATGCAATATGTATTAAGAGTTACTACTTATCTAATTGACTGCAGCTAGGCTTTTTTAATAATCTGTTTTCCCTTTTGTTTCTGGAATTGGACAAAACTATATGTAACGCTTGGATTCATTGCAGGCCAATTCTTGATCAAGGCTTCGCCTACCTCGGAATGCAATACACATCGGCATCATTTACGTCTGCTATAATGAATGCTGTCCCTTCTGTAACGTTTATAATCTCGGTTATTTTCCGGTAACTATATATACACACACACATGTATATATGTAGATATTTGTTTGTAAACGTTTATCTCAAATATTATTAAGTTCGGTAACTATATACATATATATATATATATATATTTCTTTGTAAACATTTATA
Source organism: Artocarpus hirsutus (assembly GCA_946598075.1). Classification (NCBI taxonomy): domain Eukaryota; kingdom Viridiplantae; phylum Streptophyta; class Magnoliopsida; order Rosales; family Moraceae; genus Artocarpus; species Artocarpus hirsutus. The sequence continues at coordinate 23,327 of CAMOHE010046067.1, forward strand.
TCAAATTTTATTAAGTACTGATATAGCTGGCTCAATCATTAACCATTCAAAATAAAATCTTACGTATCTCTCTCACAAGAGGTGGGCCTTGGCCCCTTCACAAGAGATGAGCCTTATAAAATCGACTTAGGTCCCATTTAGCAGTGTTCCTTCCTTGTTGAAGGGGCCCGGCTACTGTAGGGTGGGGCTGAACAGACTTTTTCACATAATCATTTCTAAATCAATTACAGATTATATATCCATTAGCTCTTTGACCGGTATGCAGACTATTAAAAGGTATCCACGCAACGACTTAAAGTTAGCAACATCTGATTGATCGAAATGTATTCACTATCCAAAAAAATACAAAAATATACATATACATACATATGCACGCATAAATACGCAAGTGATGATCATTGATGATTCCACCGTATCAAAGCATTTTACACGCGCATATATAATACATATATACATATATATTAACAATTTAATACAAATATTAAAATAAATATTTAATGATGGAGCGACATTTGATCACAGTAGGAGTGCATGTATATTTTACACATACATTTGAAAATAATAATAATAAGAATAATGTTAGGGATATCATCTTTAATCTCAACTTTTATTCTAACTCATCAGTTATTATTTTATTTTATACAGCCTATTGAGATGGCAATTTTTTAAATGCTTACTAATAAAAACATAACAACTTATGAGTTAATATACAAGTTGAGATTGAAGTTAGTATCCATGTAATTTTCAAAAAGTTTATACTTATTATGCTTCCACCCGGGGAAAAAAATAATCGTGTACGCTCATTTCATAATAGAGAATTCTAATCTCATTTTGTTTCATATGAAAAAATTTATTGGCTCCACTATTTGACGTTATTTTACTTGAATTCAACTTTAATTTAACTAATCATGATATACTAGTGATTCCATTTGAATAGCCTTATTAGAGAGAGAGAACCAGAACAAATTATGCTTCATAAATTATCAAGATTAATTAATAGGCTTATTTCAGGTTAGAGCTCATAAAGATGAAGGAGATACGGAGCCAAGCAAAGGTAATTGGGACGGTGGTGACGTTTTCAGGTGCTTTGGTGATGACTCTCTACAAAGGCCCCGTTGTTGATCTCATCTTCTGGTCATCAAACACCAAATCAACCCACCACTCCACCACCACCAACTCTTCCGACAAACATTGGCTAGTCGGCACGCTTTTTATCCTCATCGGCTGTGTTGCCTGGTCCTGTTTCTACGTCTTGCAAGTAAGTCCATATATATATATATATATAGAGGGTATTTAGAAATTCATGGTTCAAACCATAATTTCCGGTTCAAGTTTTCTATAATATTTTTAGTTCCATTACATATATGTGTGTATTTATATATATAAACCTGCCACCAATTTAATTATCATACTACTAGTAATATTTCGATGTCAATATTAATATTAATTATGTCTTGCATATGTTATTTATAATTATTTTTTCCCATTTTTAATAACTTACGCCACATACGCGTATAATTTATAAACATGTACACGGAAAAAGAAATACATTCTGTCACATATTTATATGCATCAAGATTTATAAATATTTTGCAGCTACAGCAGTATGTTTTTGTTTCGCTTCAATGCTTAAGTTTGTTTACTATACGGTTTAAATTTGATTAAAATAAATCCGGAAAGAGTTCGATCACAAAATGTATGTATACGTTTAGGGGTATATACACACACCTACCGTAGTTGTTTCTCAATCCCTGGTGTCTTGCCATGGCCGTTAGATTGGCCCACTGATTAATCGGATGTTTGACAAAATTAGTTCGAACAAAAACTTTTGTTTGCTATCGTGCAAAACTCTTACATGCGACAATAATAAAAAAAATAAACTATAATATAAAACTTTAACATGTTATAATTTTCAATTCAAAAGTTTAAATTCTAACCACACCTTTTAAAGCATCTTTTTATATATACCTATCTAGTTATTAGATTTTTTTACTATTGCTTACGTTGCTTTATTTACACCAATGGTATTATTTTTATGCAGTAAATATTTGATTGAGTTTTAAAATCAATTCAAAATGAGAAATATATATATATATATATATATATATATGATTCGTATAGTTATGAGATATCATCGGAGAAAAATGATATTGGATTTGTTTAATTACTATATACTAATTAATTAGATATGTAAATATGTACAAAATGATTCAGTCGATAACAGTAAAGAAGTATCCGGCGGAACTGTCTCTGTCGTCGTTGATATGTTTATCGGGCGCATTGCAAAGCACGGCAGTGGCACTCGTCGTGGAACGTCACGCCAGCGCTTGGGCTGTCGGCTGGGACTCCAGGCTCCTTGCTCCTGTTTACACGGTTAGTGCCAACTTCCCACTACTCAATAATATTATTGATCCAAACAAAATAAAAATGAAAACGAGAGAGAGAAGGTGTGCCCCTGTTAATTTTTTTCCTTAAAAAAATTGATGATAACACGTTGCTTTTTAAACTTGCGATATTAAAAATCATCCTTTAGTGCAAATCGGAATAGACTTTGAAACTTGTAGTTGTTTTGCACAGTGATTCTCTTTCTCTTTTTTTTTCATACATACATACATATATATATATATATATATTTGCTAAAATCTCTCTTTTTATTTTTAATTATTTCTTTCCTTTCTTTATTTTCCAATAGTTTTAAAACAAAAGCTTGATTGCTCCCTAAAATATTTCAAAACTTTATAAACTTAATATCTTAAGTAATTAGTTTTAATATTTATATTTTTATAGAGATTTAATATGAACTTTGACATTTTCTAAAAGTTGTTTTCAGCTTTTTTAGGTTTGAAGATTACTTTTGTAAGCATTTAAATAATCTCTCTGAAGTTTTTTAATTCACCAAAGAACTTCTAGTTAATGTCACAAAATGTTGCTTCTGAAAATAAAATTTCCAAATAGACTTTGAAACCTATAATGAAGGTTTAATATGATATTATAGACTTTATTATAACGTTTTTATTACTTTATAAAGGACTTTAAAATTATTTTGACTCAAGCTTTTAAAAAAATATATTCCTTACTTCCCTTTTTTATTGAATAAAAACAAAAGCAAAAACTCTGCCAAACACACCCTAAGCTTGTTTAAAATTAATTGCATATTGGATTCTTGAATAACTAAGGCGCACATTACATGTATATACGAGACTGTATGTTGGCGTCTCAATTTTTGCAGCCATCTTAGAATTTAGGATACTTGGAGATACTTTATTAAATTTAAAATTTGCTAAATTGAAAATATTCACACTATTAATGTGCAAAAAGTAAGGGAGAAAGACGCCAAATACAAAAAGTAAACTAAAATAAGTAACGACGCACTTGCAATATAATTTGCCGATATGCATGTCCCAACTTTTTGTATATAATGCAATGGATTACTAATTTTAATATAATTACAATAATAATAATAACTCAAGTGTCAAGCTCACGGTAAAATGTGTGATCCACAGTTAAGTAAAAGATAGTAATTGACGTATCACGTGGTCATTATTAAGCATGAAAAAAAAAATACCAAATATAAAAAATTAAAAAAAAAAAAAAACTAGATGGTGCTCCACATTACTTCCATACTTAGCTTTATTAATTGCAATGCGTATATTATCACAATGGCACAACTTCATATAAATATTGAGGCCGTAGTTTTTTTTAGTAATCCTTCTTCCTTTTCTTTTTTCCTTTTTTTTTTTTTTTTTGGTGAGAAGTTCCATTTACCCATTGTTATTCGGTACGTGGCACGTACAAGGAAAAAAAGAAAAAGAAAGAAATATTAAGGGCACAAATAATTAGGCTTTAGTTTATTCCCCCCTTCTTTTTTTCAAGATTTTAATTCTTTAACCTTATATCATAATCCATGGAATACTTCATGTCACTTTTAAGTTCAACTATTATTTATATGCACACACACACATATATATTGACGGTGTCAGAAATTTATAATAAGAAAACTATGTAAAAAACTAGTATTTATTAAATGGAGAGATGGTTTATCTATTTTATTTGTTAATTGAGGAACAATCCACGCACGAGGCCTTGGCCGAGGGCCCCCGCGCGTGCAAGGCCTTGACCGAGGCCCCCCCGCATGCGGATGGGAAATGTCTGATTGAGGCCCCCCTGCATGCGCAAGGTTGTGGCCGAGAGCCCCCGCGCACGAAACAGGTGTGGCCAAGGCCACCAACACGCTGATGGGGTGTGACCGAGGCCCCACACACGCAAAGCCATGCTTTTTTCTTGTAAAATAAAAGTAAAAGACATATTTCAATTGATGAACTAAGACACAGTTATAATTTTTCTTGTTAAATGGGCTGAAAGAAATTTCATGGGAATTAAAATTTAAAAAATTAAGTGGGAGATGTATATATACATACATGCATACACACACACACAAAAAGTAGCAACTCTTAAACAAATTATGTTCATTAATATAGCTGACTTGTTGCAATTATTGGATAATAATGGTCAGGGAATTGTTAGCTCAGGAATCACGTATTACGTACAGGGCCTAGTGATGAAAACTAGAGGCCCAGTATTCGTAACGGCCTTTAACCCTCTCTGCATGATCATTGTCGCAATCCTTGCAGCAATCATTCTAGCTGAGAAAATCCACCTAGGAAGGTATTTTCCAAGTTCCTCTCCTTTTCATTTTTTTTCTGACGCCATACATTAATAATTAATTACTCTAATAAATTTTCTTTTCACTTCGTTTTTTCCTTAAATGATACCAACTCAGCAACTTAATTAAGTCTAATTTTTTATCCCCTAAAAAGATTGAAAAACTTGAGGTTAATTAGTTTAAGTTGATGCTAAATTTTTTTACTCTTACACCACGTAGCCATCATTTTCTTTTCTTTTCTTTTTTTCTCCACCTGTTAAACAATCATGTAATTCTCAAATAAATTACGCATCTTCTCAAGGGGAAAAAAAATACCTCGTAAGTTTTGATGAAACATCATCACATTTGTAACGGTTTAATTAAATTATCGCATTACCGAAGGTAATATTAATAAGTCTCACCTTTTATGTAGCATTTTTGTGCATTGACTTATGTGTGATTATTGCACCATGAAAAAAATTAGCATTTTTGTTTATGACTCTTTACCTTGATACCATACCAATGAGTTCAAGGTGAGAGGTAACTCAATTAATTATTTATGGTGACATCACACGCAATTTGTAGGATAGGATTAAGTGTTATATATATATATATATATATGGATGATTTTACATATTAGTATTCGAAATTCAAAAGCTTATGAAGATTACTTTTGGGCCCACTTTCCTGTAAACTTTAATTTTTTGTTATTAATGGTTTCGTCCTCAATCCAAATTTGCATTTGATTTTCACAAAAAAAAAAAAAAAAAAAAAAAAAAAAAAGAGTAAGATATAACGTAAACATCTTGTTCTCAAAAAATAAAATAAAATAAAATTGCACGTAGCATCAATTTAGTTGGCAAACAAAGTCCTTTATCTTATCGAATAAAAATACGTTTCTATTTTAGTAAATGAGGAATAGATATTCCCTAAATTCGAAGCCTTTATTCTAACTAAAAAAATAACTTTAGCCCCAAAAAAAGTTAAGAAAGAAAAATGAAAAATAAAAAGATAATTTTCTTAGTGTATAATGAACAATAGAAAAAAAAAACAAAAAAAAAATGATAAACAGTCCCCACTTGACAAACCTTTTTATTTGGAAATGATAGTGAAGGATACACCTTACCTACTTGTTTGTGTATTCAATTATAGTATGTTTCAGATATGGTGGATTTTTTCCTTCAATTTTCGAACAACCAGCTTTTGAAAAGGCTATCCAATGCATTGCATAGAGATAGTTTTCGTAAATATTAATGATTCAGCTTTTGGGAGGGCCTAGGCTATTTATTTTTTATTTTTTATTGCTGCATTAATATGGTGTCTTATGTTTGCTTATGATACTTAATTATTATGTAGTATTATCGGAGGGATTATCATCGCAATAGGGCTTTATGCTGTTGTGTGGGGCAAAAACAAGGATTATTCAAACTCACAACTATCATCATCATTATCATCATCGTCGTCATCGCCACCATTGTCAAGAGCATTGAAGGCGGAAGCACCTGAACAGAAGCTACCACTTGGTGAAACCAATATTATTAATGGATCTAAAGTCGTCATTGCCATAGACAAAAGCGACCAGCAATATTCTGGAAAGCAGAATATGGTCCCATAATAGTGCTCACATTACACTAGTGCCTACTACTCATTGTGTAATATTCCCTCTTCCCATCCCCACCCCCGCCACCCGCCCCTCCCCAGCCCACCCGCGCCCCCGCCCACCCCCCCCCAAAACCCCCACTTTTAATCTCGTTTTGTATCAAAACTGATATATTGCAGCAAAATACCTTTCTTAAAAACTCTTGTTTGGTGACAATAAATATATAGTTGGTTTCGTAAGGGGATAATTGAATTGGTGTACTCTGAATTTCTAGTGTTTAGTAATTTGGGCTATGCACTTTTAATTTTAAATTTTTTTTATAATTTTGATTTAGTAATTTGGGCTATGCACTTTTAATTTTAAATTTTTTTTATAATTTTGATTCAATAGCTAACTAATATCAATTGTTGGGTGGAAACCACTTAAGATTTTTACACAAATAAATCATTTACTTTATTTTTTAGTTAGCAAGTTGGACCATGAATTTTTTTAAATCTTTGTATTTTGGATCTTAATATTATTGTCCATTAATTGACATTCATCATTGATTGGATTGCATTACTAAGGATTGTATAATTTACTTTTGAAAGACTAAATTAAAAGTTTAAGAGGTAACATGCAAATGATGAAATTTTAGAGGTACAAGAATGTAAGTTATCCAAATAATGTAAATCACAAAAATTGTTCTGCCCTTGTGTCATAAACTTATAATGAAAATTGACAAGTTGATTTATGAATTTTTAATTTTGAAATATCCTCTCTGGATTTAATAAAAAAATTGTAGAGTACATATGTGCTTAAATCTTTAAGAGATATTAAAATTTAGAAGTAAGCGCCCTCGTATACATGACATAATATGTTGCATCATCATCTAAAATTTTAGTCGCCGTTTTATATGAGATGGTACTAGTAACTGTTTTATTATGAACTTTATCAATTTGGGAGCACTCTGTAATACTTTAACAAGTCGAGGGATGATTTTTTCCGTAATTAAAAATTTAGAAAAAGTTTTGCAAATCGAGAAAAGTTCAAGGAAAGAGCCAAATTAATACACTAAGAAAAACGCTATTGGCATTAATTTTGTCAATCAAATCTTGCATTCTAACTGGTAGTAACAATAGTATATATACACACTAAGTGATTGGGTCCTACGTACTTATAAAATAACTAGTTGTATGTGCGTGTGTGCGTGTGTGTGTGTGTAAGTTACTGTATATATTTAGTAATTGAAGTTGGTGTTTCGAATCTATAAATAGCGAAAGAAAGAGACAATATGGCAAACAGATTTAATTAGTACTAAATCTTATGAGCTACAATATATATATATATATATATATATATATAGATAAGATCCGTATTGTTCGAAGTCTCCAGTTGGGGGGGGGGGGGGGGGGGG